>JARQOC010000001.1:431676714-431762073 GCA_033576535.1 Allobates femoralis
TACAGGGCCCCAGCAGTATATACAGCCCCAGTGGTTTATACAGCCCCAGTGGTAGTATACAGGGCCCCAGAGGTATATACAGGGCCCCAGAGGTAGTATATACAGCCCCAGTGGTAGTATATACAGCCCCAGTGGTAGTATACAGGGCCCCAGCAGTATATACAGCCCCAGTGGTTTATACAGCCCCAGTGGTAGTATATACAGCCCCAGTGGTAGTATATACAGCCCCAGTGGTAGTATACAGGGCCCCAGAGGTATATAGCAGCCCCAGTGGTAGTATACAGGGCCCCAGAGGTATATAGCAGCCCCAGTGGTAGTATACAGGGCCCCAGAGGTATATAGCAGCCCCAGTGGTAGTATACAGGGCCCCAGAGGTATATAGCAGCCCCAGCGGTAGTATACAGGCATCCCCAGTAATGCAGGGCCCCCCCAGCGTCTCTCCGGTCACCTGTAAAGGAAGCTATACTTATCACAGTGCTCTGTCCGCGCCCGCTCGCACCCGCTGTCAGCAGCCGACCGGATCCTCCATCTTGCGTCTTCTTTCTTCCTGTTTCCTGTGCTCGTCGCAGGGAATGACGTCATTTCCCGCGACGAGCACAGAAACAGGAAGAAAGAAGACGCAAGATGGAGGATCCGGTCGGCTGCTGACAGCGGGTGCGAGCGGGCGCGGACAGAGCACTGTGATAAGTATAGCTTCCTTTACAGGTGACCGGAGAGACGCTGGGGGGGCTCTGCATTACCGGGGATGCGGGGGCTGCTGTATACCGATGTATACATCGGTATGTACCGATGTATACATCGGTATACAGCACTGACTCGCGTATAAGCCGAGGGGGGTACTTTTCAGCCCAATTTTTGGGCTGAAAAACTCGGCTTATACGCAAGTATATACGGTACTTTAAGCATAGTTTGGTCACTGTTCCACTGTTTGTGGACTAATCTTCATGATTTGTACTCCGCGTCATGATTTTTCATTTAAAATGAAAACCTAGATGGTATTGAAGTGACACTGTCAGGTTTATTTAACCTCATCATCCCCGAGTCTATTTTTACTTACGGGAACAGGCCAATTGTTTAAATTCTCAACAGTATTACTTTATGTAGTAAAAATTCTGGAATGCATCAACTTAGTCCAGTGATTTTAAGAATATTGTTTTGGTGACAATTATACTTCGTGTTAATGGTAACATTTGGTCAATATGATATGCACTTATTTGTACAAATTTTAAAAACTTTACAAAATTTGAAAATGTTGCAATTTTTAAGCCAGATGGTTACACCACACAAAATAATTTAGCAATCCTGACGACTAGAAGCACTAGTAATATTGGCATTCATATTTGTAGAGTACCTTGTAAGATGCCCATCAGCCCCCACCTACACTCTTGAACCAATTTTCAGAAGAAATGAGAACATGCCACTCCACAAAGAATCTATGTTATCATGGTGTTCTTGGAACCATTCATCCCTCATTTCTTTAAATAACTATAACTTTGCCTCTACTTGGAAATTCTCCTTCGGGTCTATGTATAGGCAACAGGTAGGCCCTATTATCTGACACATCCCTCCTTCCTTAGCAGTCAAGTAGTCTAATACTATAGTGTGTTGACTACAATTTGTTATTTCTGTACAATATTAGATGCAATGACAATGTCAAGAATCTAGAAGATATAGTTATCAGTCTCTTCTACCAACCTATTGTACAGTACATCAGATTTATAAATGCATAAATAAACAGGGCACTAAGAATTTATTAAAGAAAAACAACATCCACCAAGGAGATGAATCCATAAAACATCACATTTTATTCCAAGAGTTAAAATGAGGACAAAGTTAAAAGCAGAAGACTATGTGGACACACGGCCAGCCTACGTGTTTCAGGCAAGCCATGCCCTTATTCATGACAAACTAAACGTTAGTGTATACAAATCTCTGGAATGATTCAAATGGACAAACGAAATACTAACAACCGATAAGAGCGTTCCCAATGAAAATAGGGCTGAGCTCTAATTAACAATTGTAGATCATTTTCTGTTTATGTTGTAATACGCCACAGAGTTAGTATGTATTTACCCATCTTTGCATTTTTACTCCAGTAAAATGACAGTAAACATGAGATTTATTTAACGCCCATCCAATTTGCTGCATTAAAGAAAAAACGCATCGTGGATACTTAATCTAGAAAAGTAAGAGCTCATTCAGACAGCACTCATGAGAATATCGGGTATCTGTGTGTTTCATGGATGTTGCTCGTATCTGTGATAGTCTATTGGGTCATTTACATGTTCATTATTTTTTTTTTGTGGAAAATGGCGGATTTTGATTTGAGGGCTGGATCAAAATTGGGAATGCAAGTGTATGGTTCCTCGTTTAGTCTTACAAATACTAAGGTAAAAAACTCACCAAATACTCAACGTGTGAACGTGGCCTTAGGTCTAATGCACAGCATCCTAATCAACACATTACCGTTAGGATGAGCGTGTATACTCGTTACTATTCGCTACTCACAGAATAGTACATTATTCGAGATACTCGTTACTTGGCAAGTTTACTCACTACGAGTAGAGAGCACAATGCAAGTCGATGGGAAACGAGAGTATAATTCTGCTGACCCTACAAAGCAGTCTGGGGGCCTGAGAAAAGGCTGAAATGGATGCATGATTGTTTAAAAGCTGTGCAGCAAAAAGCCGGCTGGCTTTTTTAAACGATGCATCAGCTGATTGTTTAAAAAACCCGTCTGGCTTTTTACCGCTTTTAAACAGTCAGCCTGTGGCTCTCCTCTGCCTCCTTCTTCGTGGCGATCTCCTCCATGGTGCTGTCCTCTGCCTGTCTCCAGGGGATCCATGGGATGAGCAGATACAGGAGCCTGTGCATGGTGGAGCAGAGCTGCCTCCTAATCCTGTGGATCCCCCACGCCGGCAGGAGCTCAGCTCTGCTCAGCAAACACGTGCCTCCTCCTGGTCACAGTGGAGGCTCCAGTGTGCAGAATCTCTCTCTACAAGCCCATAGTGATTAATGGAGCTCTGCATTACACAGCAGCACAACCTGCTGAACTCAGCTTATTACCCCCGGATTTTACACAATCATGCATCCATTTCAGCCTTTTCTTCAGTCCCCCAGACCTCTTTGTAGGGTCCAGCAGAATAGTACTCGCATTTCCCATTGACTTGCATTGTACTTGCTACTCATAATGAATACGCATTTATTAGAACCTACTTGTTACGATTCCAGTGAGTCCGAATATTTCACTACTCGCTCATCCCTAATTACTGTTGCTTTCTTACTGCAGCTTTTCCCAGGAGCATTTTGACAGTGTGCACATGTTCAGTAATTGGCTTCAGAAGGTTCTGCAGTATTTTTGCATTTCTTGACAGAAAAAACATGCGTCTTTGTTGCGTGTCTTGGCAAAATAAATATTATTAATCGCTTAACAGTTAATGTTTATGGGTTTTCTTTCTCCAGGTCAACTTAACTTATCAAGAGCATCCGTGTTAATAATAGGATGTGGAGGTTTGGGATGTCCATTAGCTCAATATTTGGCTGCGGCTGGAATAGGTGATAATAACTTTTTTTCTGTATTTATTGTGGCACGTGTACTCTTGTTCTATGCAAGTTATTGTCAGACCATTAAACATATGAGCAGTATTTCTCTTCTTTTGGTCACATAGTGGTGGCTTAGGGTAGAAAACTTGCCCCTTGTGATATTAATTTGTCATGATATTGAATGTGAAATGCTTTTCTCCACATAATTAGCATGTAGGAACATCATTTGGCTCCCCCTTCCCCAGTGCTAGAGTCTCATTTCTGAACAGGTTAAAAATGTTTGTAACGTGTTAGGGTCCTTTCACACTGTGGTTTTTCAAAAATGTGGCAGTTACGGTAAAAAAACGCATTTGCTACATAACAGCTGCGGTTGCGGCACACTTGCGGCAAGCCCCATGCAATGTCTATGGGGCTTGCGGTAAGTGTGCGCCAGCCACGGCAAGTGCGGTTTCGGCAGTTGCGGCAGATGCGGACGTGAAAGAAACCGCCGCTGACTGCGTTTTTTTTTGGGGTCACATCTGCCGCAACCGCCGAAACCGCACTTGCCGTGGCTGCCGCACACTCACCGCAAGCCCTATAGACAATGCATGGGGCTTTAAAACAATAGGTTATACACCGGAGCTAGTCTTATAGGTATCACTACTGTGATGTTGCTGCTAGAAGGCTCTCAGGGGAGTACCGTGTTAACCCCCCTCTTTTTAATATATATTATTACTATGTAAAGTTATAAGGGCCCAGCGCATATCTTCCTAAAATCAATCGCTATGTGTTAACTCTATTGATTGATTAATGGCTATGTGTTAACTCTATTGATTGATTCCAAAAAATATATAAGAAGAAATACCGGACTAAGAATATAAATTAATTTCTAAGAGTGGATTATTATGTACAAAGAGAAATAGTATACTCTTTATGAATTTTTTTTTATGAATTTTATTATGAATTTTTAAGACTTCAATAAACCATTTGATAAGAAAAACAAAGTAGTGTGAATCAATCAATAGAGTTAACACACAGCCATTGATTTTAGGAAGATATGCGCTGGGCCCTTATAACTTTACATAGTAATAATGCATGGGGCTTGCCGCAAGTGTGCTGCAACCGCAGCTGTTACGCCCCTTTCACATCAGCGTTTTTTTCAAATCACGGCAGATGCGGTGAAAAAAACGCATCTGCCGCGATTACCGCATACCGGCTGCACTTGCGGCACGGTTGCGGCAAGCCCCATACAATGTATAGGCGGGCTTGCGGCAGGTGCGGCAAGTGCGGTTTTGAAAAAAACGCTGATGTGAAAGGGGCCTTAGCCAATAGATAGAAAAATATTAGAATCTGAGAGTCCTCAGTGGTTGATACCTTTTAATGGTTAACTGAAAATTTTTTGCAATTTTCACATTTTGAATATTTATACTGTTAAACTGAATGAAACAAAATAGTTAATAAAAACATTTCCCACATGTCTACTTTGCATTAACACAATTTTGTGAATTTTTTTTTTTTTTTTCGGTAGGAAGTTATAAGGGTTCAAAGTTCATCAGCAATTTCTCATTTTTCCAGCAAAATTTACAAAACAATTTTTTTTCATGACCACATCACACGGGGAAGTGATTTTGATTGAGGGACCTAAATGACAGAAAACACCCAAAAGTGAAACCATTCCAAAAACTGCACCCCTCAAGCTACTCAAAACTACATTCAAGAAGATTATTAACCCTTCAGGGGCTTCACAAGAATTAAAGCAACGTGGAAGGCAAAAACTAACATTTAAATTTTTCCAACAAAAATGTTACTTTAGCCTCAAATATTGCATTTTCACAAAGGTAACAGCAGAAAATGGACCCTAAAATTTGTTGTGCAATTTCTACTGAATATGCCGATACCCTATATGTTGTCAAAAGCCACTGTTTGGGCGCAGGGGGAAGGGAAGGAGCGCCATTGGACTTTTTGAATAGAAAATTAGTTGCAATAGTTAGCGGACACTATGTCGTGTTTGGAGAGCCCCAGTGTGCCTAAACAGTGGAAACCCCTCACAAGTAACACCATTTTGGAAACTAGACCCCCCCCAAAGAAATTTCCTTACCCTGTTTCTTTGAAAATAAGACGGTGTCTTATAGTAATTTTTGCTTCCTAAGATGTGCTAGGCCCTGTTTTTAGGGGATGTCTTATTTTTTCCAAGATCCCCCTGCTTCCTCCAAGTCCCCATCATCCCCCTGCAGTCCCATCATCCCCATATGCATCCCCCATCATCCAGCCCTCAGCATCCCCACCTGCAGCCCTCAGCATCCCCACATGCAGTCCCCAGCATCCCCATATGCAGCCCCCAGCATCCCCATGTGCAGCCTCCAGCATCCCCCATTATCCACACACACACTCACACTCTCTCTCACCGCTGCATCCCAGGCACCGTACTGAGGGTGGGAGCCAGGCGTGATCGGCGGGTATTCATGCTGACAAGGTACTGAGTGTCTCAGCCACACTAAATGTACGACAAGCAGCGGCCAATCAGATGACAGCAGCCGGTGGCAGCGGACTCACAGGGTACTGTGGAAACGGAGCGTGATCGGACAGGGGGAGATCTCCAGAGGCCAGCGGCAAGTTGGGCGGTGGCATGGCACCTCTCTCTTCAGCCTCCAGTCCACAGACAGGATGAGGCTGAGGGGGGAGGGCTCAGGGCAGCACATGTCACACCGCCCTTCCACATCTGATTGGAGAGATAGCGTTACATGGACGCTAGCTCCAATCAGATCTGGGGGAAGGTGACACAGGGGTCACCTAGCTCCGGCCAATGGCTGGTGCAATTACTGTACCAGCAATGGCTGGATCACAATGTTTCACCATATTTCATTCGTTAAACATTACGATCGCTGCGATTGACTGTTGGATGTTCAACAGCTAATCATAGCGATTGCAGGCGCGTGGTGGCACCCCACCCCCCTTGAGGTCAACTAGGGGTCCCCTTCTATCTGTGGCTCCAGTGACTTTTCGCTGACCCCAGTCACCGATGCTACAGAACCGCGATCCTGCCATGACGTTGTACGACGTCAAAGGTCGGGAAGTCACTGAAACCTATGACGTTGTACAACATCAAAGGTCGGGAAGGAGTTGGATAATATAGCTGGGCAGGGACTGGATGGATCACTGACGGTAGAGGAAGTGGAGAAGGCGGTACTCTCGATGTCCAATGATAGATCCCCAGGCTCCGATGGTATGCTGGGGGAGGTGTATAAAGAAATGGTGAATATATTGGCGCCCAGAAAGAAAGAAATGTTTGACAAGGCGCTGGAAAGGAATGCACTGCCGAAGTCCATGGAGGAGGCGGTAGTAGTGGTTATTCCTAAAGAAGAGAGAGAGATGCCACGCTGGCTGAGTCTTATAGACCCATCTCTTTGCTAACGTCGGACATCAAAATCCTTGCTAACATTCTGTCTACTCGCCTGACCGGCGTTATCCAAAAACTAATGCATACAGACTAGTCTGGATTTATATCGAACAAGTCCACGGCAATTAATTTGAGGAGATTATTCCTAAATTCACAATTGCTGGCGGACAAGCGAGGTAGGAGGGTGGTGGTCTCTTTAGATGCAAGGAAGGCGTTTGATTGTGTTAAGTTGGATGCATTTATGGAAAGTGCTGAGATATGAGCTTTGGGTCAGTCTTTATCTGCTGGGTGAGGCTCCTGTACTCTTGTCCAGTGGCCAAAATCAGGGTGAACGGGGAAGTCTCTCGGGGGTTTTGAGTTGTTCAGGGGCACTAGGCAGGGGTGGCCCCTGTCGGCTAGGATCAGGGAATCAGACAGGGTGACGGGGTTTAGGTACGGTGGAATTGAGAAAATTGCCCTGTACACTGACGATATTTTGTTGTTTTTTGAGAACAGTGGAGAAGCGCTCAATAATATGGAAGTAATTGAACATTTTGTTGTCCTGTCGGGTCTACAGATTAATTGGCATAAATCATGCATCTTTGCAGTGGAAAAAGAACTGAGAGAAGAAGATTTACTGAGAGATTGTTCAGAAATTTAAATACTCGGGGATATGGATCTGGCTTCCTCTATCACAATTTTTTTTAACTTAACCTGATCCCTTTGCTGGAGAAATTCAAGAGCAAGGCGGGGTCGTGGTGCAAACTGCAGCTATCTGTGGTAGGCCGTATTAATTTCATTAAAATGGTGCTAATGCCACAGCTGATGTATGTACTGCATAATGCCCCGGTCTGCGTTCCGAGGAAGCACTTCCATAAAATAAACACTATCTTCAGAGAATTAGCTTGGGGGAAACGACAAGCAAAGATTTAAATGGAAACTCTACAAAGGGGTAATGGCCAAGGGCTTGGCACTACTGAACCCATGGTTATACTACTTAGCGGTGCATGGACAACATCTTTAGAGGATGGAAAGAGGAGGAACAGGAGCGGTCAACTAATAGGATTTTGAGATACATGACTGGGGGGAGTCTTCTAGTTCAGAGTTTAGAGGCTGGGCACTTTAAGAGGTTAGGGGTGAAGTACCCTACGTTGGGATTGGTACACAAGGTATGGGGTTGTATTAAAGATCTTTGGGGAACCGATGATCTTATGGTATATTCACCTGTCTGGTGTAATGAGAGCTTGGGTGAGCTATACAAATTGGGATGTTTTGTCAACTGGAGGGAGAAGGGGGTGCAGTATGTATGTCAGTAATTGGATAGGGGGAATATTAAAGAGTTTGAAAGGCTGATGGAGGAGTTTAACCTTCCTGAGGGATGTATGTTCCAGTACCAGAGACTTAGACATGCATATTGGACTCAGTGGTAGGATGACGAACGTGCAACTGCAAATGGACATTGTGCTAGAATATGTGTGTGTGTTGGGAGGAACGAAAGGGGTTATATCTAGAATATATCACGATCTGCTTCATGCTTATTTGAGTCGCTTTTTGGTAAGGGCAAGAGAGAAATGGGAAAATGATGTGGGTCCCCTTACAGACAACCAGTGGGATACCATCTTGGAGTATGTTCCCAGGCTCTCTTTGAGTGAACCAGGTAGACTGTCCCAACTGTACGTTATTCATAGGACATATAGAACGCCAGACTTTTTGTTTAAGGCGGATTTGAGCGATAATTCAAGATGTCCTAGATATCAGGCAGAAAAAGCAGATATAATTCATATGCTGTGGTTTTGCCCGAGGCTTGCGGCGTATTGGTTTACAGTGCTCAATAAAGTTGAGGGTGTGCTTGAATATTTGGAGGAAGTCAACACTACTCATGCGTGTAAGTTGGCGATTGCTAGAATATTGTATGTGGCACTCAAACTTATTATGCAGAAGTGGATTGATGAGGAGCCCCCATCTAGAGGTCAATTTATCGGAAGAGCTTGTGCCGTGATATGGTTGGAGGAGAGATTTATATAAGAAGAGGCCTTGAGAAAAACAATTAGAAAACATCTGGTCTCCATGGTTGGCTATGGGTTGAATTGCGGTTATATTACTTGATGATGACAATATCTGTGGGGAAGGGAGAGGTAATTTGGGTTGATTTATTGCTATGAATCTTTCAGAATGTACTTTATAATGTGTTTCTTTTTGTAATGTTAATCTTATTCAATAAACACTTATCTGGTTTAAAAAAAAAAAAAATAAATAAAAAAGTTTGGGAAGGGGTTAAAGGAGTTGGCCACTACTCAAACTACTCATTTTAAATTAATGTCTATACTCCCTCTTGTAATAAAATAACAGTCTGTACTCTCCTCCAGTATCAGAGACGTTTCAATGATGTATGTGTTGGGCCTCCTAGAACGTTATGTCACATGAGTCCAGAATCCACTCACCGGCTGCTTAAATCTCATTTCCTCCAGAAGAAACTAACATATGGAAAAAGTTAGAACTGGTGCTACTCTCACCCTTTCCAGATGTCCGTTAAGTCTATAGGAAGTGAAAGTGAAATATCCCATCATCGGCTGTTGATTGGCTGTAGGGCTTATGTGACTTAATGTCCTAGTTAACCCGGCACCGACATCGCAGGAACGGCACTGGCACCGGAGTGGAGTACAGGTTATTATTTTTCAGATTTAGTAATAGAGGAGGAGTTGTCTGAGTAGTGGACATCCCCTTTAATGGGAGCCTAACTGCAAGATTTCCCCCTGTAAAGTGTTAGGACTGCTTTATAAATATGTATAAATATGTATTTATGTATTGACATTTAATTTCAGCACTTCTTTCCCCAGACTAGTCTAGGAATGCCAACTTTCATCTTTGCACTTCAATGACATCACAACCCCTGCAGCGCAATTGATAAACCAACCTGTGCAGGGAGAATAGAGAGGAAGAGAACAAATTGTCCCTCGACCCCATATCTGATATCTCTGCACACATTGGTTTATCAATTATGCTGTAGGGGCTGTGATGTCATCAAAGTGCATAGATGAATGTTGGCATTCCCAGACTAGTCTGGGGAAAGAATTGCTGAGATTAAATGTCAATTCATAAATACATATTGTTAACCAGCATTAACTGACACCTGTATACTGAAGAAAATCCAACATCATACTGGGAGCGGGGAAGGGGATTAGTGGTGCCTCACCGGAATCCGGATGAACACTGGTGCCAGGAATAAGTGGCCGGATACCACTCATTAGCAATAGCAAAGGAAGAAGAAGGTTCCAGCACCAGGCGCGCCTATGATTAAGAACTTTGTGTCAGACGTTTAGGGGCTGCGTCCCCGCATGATGTTTTATTCTTGACATGGAATAAAATATTGAAGATTTTAATGAAGAGACGCCTGGTGCTGGAACTTTTCTTTTTTCTTTGCTAATACTGAAGAAAATATTTCAATAAACATGGAGTTGCTTTGAAAGTTGAATTTTCTGGTCATCATAATGGGAGACCCAGACAATGGGGTTTAGGGCACTGCCCTCCGGAGGTCACACTAGGTACTACAAGTTTGTAGACACCGCCTCCTCCGCTTATAAACCCCTACCGCAGGGAACATCCTCAGTTTTAAACTTAGTGTGCTCGGAGGATCACGCTTTGCTTGCACTTCACTGCATTCTCACAGCTTACGTGATGGCGTCTGAAGACAAGGTAAAAAGGTTCCAGTCGGGACCTGCGACAGCCTCCCCGCTCACCCTTGTGGAACACGCTGGTGGAGGTACCGGAGGGCCTAGAGCCTGGACACTTTGTGTTCTCCCGGTACGCTGTTGCGCTCCTTTCCATCCCTCTCTGGGGGGCTCTGGAGAGTGGGAGATGGGAGCCTTGCACAGCTCCGCTCCGTCCGAGGCCTCCCTAAATGGTGCTTACAGACCGGACTGGAGCCAGCCCAGTCCGAGGCCTCCCTAAATGGTGCTTACACTCCGGACTGGTGCTGAACCCCCGTCCGAGGCCTCCCTAAATGGTGCTTACAGACCGGACCGGCACTGAGGCACTCAGTGTCTCCTGTGTGCCTGGGGGTAGTGTCTGGCACTTCATGTGTTTCATGACACTCAGACCGCGCGTTACCCTCGGGTCCGCGGTTCTGCGGGTGTACCCTGTGCTGGGGTCACCCTGGCTGACCGCCCTGTGTGTCACAGGGGCTGAGGCCGTGGGCTGCAAATGTCTGTTTGTACATGCAGCCTGTGTATAACTTATTACACTTTTTCCCGCGCTGCGGGCTCCGGCTCCCTCATGCTGAGGCTGCTTGGAGGATGGGAAGCAGCCCGTGCGGTGACGTCATCGATGGGCGTGTGTGTGTGTTTCCCGCGTGTCTTCGGCGCCGCCCACAGTTTCACTGTCGGCGGCCATCTTTACCCTCACTTCCCGGTTGGGATTTGTATACAGCGTGCGCCTGCACTCCAAGAGGGGAGACCGGAAACAGTCGCGGAGGTCACACACACGCACCGCTTCCTCATACCGCTTTACTGCGGTCGGTAAGCCACCGGGACTCCCGGTTTTGTTGTCTGCATTTTGGCTTATCTTCCCCTACTGTGGCGATGTCCTCAGCCGGGAAGCGTGCTGCTAGGGCGGCAGAGACCACCATTACCTGTGCTACATGCAATGGAACACTGGTGGAGGGGTCCTGCAATAACTGCGGACGCCCAGAGGCCCGGGCTGGCACTGTTGAGTCAGCAGCTCCGGTGCTATACCCTGAGGTTCAGGTGATCTCAGGGCCATGGGAGACTCAGAATAAGATCAATGAAAATCTGTTGTCTCAGCTGTCCTCCATGTCGCAATCCCTGGAGGCACTTAATAGGAGGCTGGATAGCCCAGCTACTCCGTCCAGTTACCCCCGGGTGTCTCCCTCTTCTGCTGTGAGACCCCTTAAGCGAGCTCGTCGTGAGGAGTCACCCGAGCTCCAGGCTCTCTCTGAGGAGGAGCGTTCCTCTGATGGTGAGGAAGATGATGGGGGTTCAAATTTCGGGTCTGTGTCTGTATCTGAACCACCAGACGGGGTGGAGGATCTGGTGTCCTCTATCAACGAGACTTTACGTCTCGTGACACCCCTGAGGAGGTGACGGTGCACCCGAAGGAGGTCTATCAATGGCTGCGGCCGGAGGCTAGACCAAGTGGCTCCTTCATGGACCACACTAATTTTGGAAGGGTGGTTAGAGCTCCCAGGTTACATCCTGGGCGGCGTTATGTCCGTAAAACCAAGGACAATCGCTTCCCCTTCCCCCAGGAGGTGCTTCAGGAGTGGTCGCAGTCCCCGAAGGTGGACGCTTCCATGACCAGGATTGCTGCACGCTCCCTTTTCTCTGCCTCTGATAGCTCCTCACTGAAGGATGCTACTGATAGACAGGTCGAGCAGCTCGCCAAGTCTTCCTATGAGGCTGTGGGGTCTTCATTTGCCCCTAATTTTGCCACGGTCTGGACCTTACAAGCGATTACTACCTGCTTGGATGGTATCTCTGACATGGCAAGATCCAGTCCAGAGGTCCTAGCACTTGTCGAAAGGGCAAGGGCCTATGCGGACTACGCCAGGACGGCGACTCTGGAAACTGCCACTCGCTCAGCTGTGGCTTCGGCCAATGCTATAGCGATCCGCAGGTTGTTGTGGCTGCGTCTTTGGGACTCAGATGCCACATCCAAGAAGATTTTGCAGAATCTTCCGTTTGCTGGTGACAGGCTTTTTGGCACCGAACTGGACAAGCTAATTAAGGATTCTGCTGAGTCTAAGATACCGCAGAATAAGCCTAAGCCACGGTATACCGTTAAAAGGAACCCAAAACAGTGGTCCTTTCGTTCCAGCTCGCAGTCCTCAGCACCGTCCGCTCGCACGGACCGAGGGGGAAAGCCCGCTTCCCAGTGGCGCTCTAAGAGTCGTCCAAAGAAGCCGACGGGGGCGGCAGCTGCCACCCCCAAACCCGCCTCTACATGACTCGCTCTCTCATCCTGCCTCCCCACAGGTGGGGGGCCGCTTGTCTCGCTTTCAGGACAAGTGGCTGCTTCACGTTCAAGATCAGTGGGTTCGAGACGTG
Source organism: Allobates femoralis (assembly GCA_033576535.1). NCBI lineage: Eukaryota > Metazoa > Chordata > Amphibia > Anura > Aromobatidae > Allobates > Allobates femoralis. The sequence continues at coordinate 431,689,675 of JARQOC010000001.1, forward strand.
ATCTCGCGAGGGTACAGGATAGAGCTGACGTCAAAACCGATATCCCGATTCCATCGGTCGGTCCCGTCACCAGAAAAAGCTCAGGCTTTTTACCAGGTGTTGGAGGGTCTCCGCAGAGACGGAGTGGTGGTCCCGGTACCTTCCGGAGAGAGGTTCAGGGGTTTTTACTCCAACCTCTTTATCGTCCCGAAGAAGGACGGATCCTTCCGCCCAGTACTGGACCTGAAGTTGTTCAACCATCACGTGTTGGTTCGGAAGTTCCGTATGGAATCACTGCGCTCCGTGATCGCAGCTGTGTCACAGGGGGACTTCCTAGCGTCCATAGATATCAGAGACGCTTACCTTCACGTACCCATTGCACCGGCTCATCAGCGCCGGTTGCGATTCGCAGTGGGGGAAGAACACTTCCAATTTGTGGCACTGCCATTCGGGCTAGCCTCGGCACCGCGGGTGTTCACAAAAGTGATGGCTTCCATGATGGCTCTCCTGCACATGCAGGGACATGCCGTCATTCCCTATTTAGACGACCTGCTGGTCAGGGCGCCATCAGAACACCTCTGTCAAGAGAGCCTGGATGTGACCATGCGGTCTCTGGAACAGTTCGGTTGGCTCCTCAATATTCAGAAGTCAACGCTAGTTCCGACCCAGTCTTTGACATATCTGGGCATGGACTTCAACACAGCCTCAGCCCTGGTGTCTCTGCCACGAGTCAAACAGATGGCGATCCAATCAGGAGTACAAGCAGTCCTCCTGTCACCACACTCATCCCTACGGGTATTGATGAGACTGGTGGGACGCATGGTAGCGGCGATAGAGGCGGTGCCGTTCGCACAGTTTCGCCTCCGTCCTCTCCAGCTGGAGATTCTTCACAGATGGGACAAGAGGACGATCCCGCTGAATCGGCTGGTGACACTGTCACAACCGACCAGGGACTCCCTACAGTGGTGGCTCCAGCCACGTCACCTGTCACGAGGCCGGTCCTTCCTAAAACCGTCATGGTTAGTGGTGACCACAGACGCCAGTCTGAAGGGCTGGGGTGCGGTGTTCTTGCACCACAGGGCTCAAGGCCTCTGGACTCAGTCGGAGTCGGCATTGCAGATCAACGTGCTGGAGATCAAGGCGGTCTATCTGGCGCTCCTGGCGTTTCAGAAATTCCTGTCAGGACACCCCATTCGGGTGCAGTCCGACAATGCGACGGCCGTCGCCTACATAAATCATCAGGGAGGGACCAGAAGTGCTCAGGCCCTCGCCGAAGTCCACCGCATTCTAGCCTGGGTGGAGGAAAACGGCGGCCTGATCTCCGCAGTTCACATCCCAGGGGTCGAGAACTGGGAGGCCGACTACCTGAGCCGACAGGGCATGGACGCCGGAGAGTGGTCTCTTCATCCAGACGTCTTCCGGGACATCTGCGGCAGATGGGGCACTCCGGACGTGGATCTGATGGCCTCACGGCTGAATCATCAGGTGCCCCAATACATGGCAAGATCGTGGGATCCTCAGTCTCTGGGGGCGGATGCCCTGATCCTGAGTTGGTCCAGCTTCCAGCTGCCATATGTGTTCCCGCCTCTGGCTCTGATTCCCAGGGTCCTGTGGAAAATCAGGATGGAATGCAGAGTAGCCATTCTAGTGGCTCCAGATTGGCCCAGGAGGTCCTGGTACCCGGACCTGTGGCGACTGTCAGGCGGACACCGGTGGGCTCTTCCAGAACGCGCAGATCTACTCGCGCAAGGCCCATTCTTCCACCTCAATTCCAGGGCCCTCAGATTGACTGCATGGCTCTTGAGGCCTGGCTGCTGACGTCCAGAGGATTCTCTCCTACAGTGGTTGCCACTATGAATAGGGCTAGGAAACCTGTCTCCAGGAAGATATACCACAGAACGTGGAAAATCTTTTTCTCCTGGTGTGCCTCTGGTGGACGCTCACCGTGGCCATTGTCCATCCCGACATTGTTGGCTTTCCTACAGTCGGGGTTGGAGTTGGGATTATCCCTTGGCTCTCTGAAAGGTCAAGTATCAGCACTTTCAGTGCTGTTTGACAGGCGCTTGGCGCTCCTGCCGAAGGTCCGCCAATTTCTGCAGGGGGTAGCTCGGTGTGGTTCCGCCTTACAGGCGACCTCTGGACCCTTGGGACCTCAACATGGTCCTGGCGGTTCTGCAGAAACCGCCGTTTGAGCCACTGAGAGACATCTCTCTCTCTCGTCTGTCCCAGAAAGTGGTCTTTCTGGTGGCAATTACGTCCCTGAGAAGGGTCTCAGAATTGGCTGCACTTTCGTGCAAGTCACCCTTTCTGGTGGTTCACCAAGACAAGGTGGTGTTGCGCCCACGGCCAGAATTCTTGCCGAAGGTGGTTTCAACGTTTCACCTAAACCAGGAGATTGTTCTCCCATCATTTTGCCCCGCTCCCGTTCATCAGGTTGAGCGCGACCTCCATACTCTGGATCTCGTGAGGGCTGTACGCATTTATGTGTCCAGGACCGCCTCCTTTAGGAGTTCGGATTCCTTATTTGTCCTCACGATGGGTCGCTGTAAGGGGTCCGCGGCTTCGAAGTCGACCTTGGCCAGATGGATCAAGGCTCCCATTCAGGAGGCTTACCGGTCTTCTGGTTTGCCTCTCCCGGTGGGTTTGAAGGCACACTCTACTAGAGCTGTAGGTGCCTCCTGGGCCTTGCGACATAGAGCGTCTGCTCTACAGGTGTGTCAGGCGGCCACTTGGTCCAGCCTGCACACTTTTTCTAAGCACTATATGGTGCATGCCCATGCCTCTGCGGATGCGAGTTTGGGCAGGCGGGTTCTCCAGGCGGCGGTTGCCCACCTTTAAAGGGAACCATGTGTTTTCCGTCTTGTTGAGGAACTCTTCCCGCCCTGGGGTATTGCTTTAGGACATCCCCATTGTCTGGGTCTCCCATTATGATGACCAGAAAAAAGAGAATTTTGTTTACGTACCGTAAATTCTTTTTTCTTTAATCATCAATGGGAGACCCAGCACCCACCCAGTTGTTCCTTTGCATGTTTTGCATTTGCTCTGTTCTCTGTTGAGACAGTGTTTGCCGGGTTGTTGAACCGTTTTGTGTACGGCATTCTTCCCGATGTTTCGGGTGTGGTTTATCTCCTCCTCGCGGCTTGTAGACCAAACTGAGGATGTTCCCTGCGGTAGGGGTTCATAAGCGGAGGAGGCGGTGTCTACAAACTTGTAGTACCTAGTGTGACCTCCGGAGGGCAGTGCCCTAAACCCCATTGTCTGGGTCTCCCATTGATGATTAAAGAAAAAAGAATTTACGGTACGTAAACAAAATTCTCTTTTTTTAAACATCATAATGTGATATATTTTATACAGCTATTATGTATATTATATTATAAGTAGTTTGTAGTAAAATAGTCAAGTTTTAAAATCTTTTCTGTCCATAGGACGATTGGGATTGCTGGATTATGATGTAGTAGAAACAAGCAATCTTCACAGACAAGTTTTGCATGGAGAAAAAGAAAAGGCATGTCAAAATCTGCGTCAGTCATGAAGACACTAAGGAAGTATGTGGTTCTTTAATCTGATTTTATTTTTCAATAATTTATTCTGTCACCAATTTATTCTGTGTCAAAGCTATGGGACAATTTCAGATTTTGTCCACAGCAACCAACGAGGTTCATTTCCGTGTTGTAAAGGGCCTTTGAAAAATGAGAACTGGAATCTGATTTGTTACAATGGAAAAGTGTACTCTTTTATTTCATTAACTTTGATAAATCACCTACATAATCTTTTGTTATATCTTATAATTTGATGATATATAACAGACATTTCTTGGTTGCTTCATTCGGGGACACATGACCATAGTCTGCTGCCACCTGGAGGTTGAGACTGATATTACATAGCATAAGAAATTAGTTCCTCTCAGCAGACTATACCTCGCCTGCTGGTCACTGGCTGCCTCTGTTTTTTTCTGTGTCAATTGGAAGAGGGTCTATTCCAGGCCCATTTGAAAAAGAAAGAACATTTCAGAGTCTTCAGGGTAATAGGTATAATTTTACACTCTGTTTGACCCCACATGGCGATGGAGGGAGAGTACAGGTTATAATTGTTCAGTTGGCATAATTTCACGCATGTACAGCTAGACCACGTACCTTGGTATAGTTGGTGATCAAGTACCAGGGTGGTAATCTTTTTTTTTAGTTTTGTCGCCCCTACAAGCCCGCCTCTTATAGTGCACGCGTGTTTGAACGGGGCAGAAGGTGAAGTCGGGACTTCACTAACTGCTAACCACAGAACCAAAGGAATTAAGTAGGTCTCTTACGGTAGTCCTCAGTTGCTCTTATTCCCAGTGGTTATCTTTCTTGTGTGGTGTCCTCCCTCCTCTCCCTCCGATCTTTGATCGTTTTCCCTGGTTCAAGGGTGGGAGGTGTAAGGAGTGGGGAGGACTCCTTTCCATGCAGTTAAGGGTGCATGACATGACATGCGTTGAACTTATATATTCTTTCATTGAACTTGTGCTGTTATGTCGCAGTCGGTCTCCAAGTTCAATTCCGATCCATGTCTAATGTAAATAATGAATCACCACTCTTGATAACTACTGTCATGGTGGTAATAGATACAATGAAAGAATATATAAGTTCAACACATTCATATAACTAAAACTAACAATTATTATATTGAGAGCATAAGCAGTACAATAATAATAAACAAGCACCTTCCTCTTTTATTTTATTTCATTTTATAAACAGAAAAGCTAAAAGAACATTAGAAAATGATGCAAAAAATTTTTTATATATAGATATGACTGACTGGCTTTTTATATATACATCCTATATATGTATATAATATATATATATATACACACATAAGATAATTTTATAAGTAAACTAGCTGTAGTACCCGGCTACGCCCGGGTTAATAAATAACTGCTGTTAGCTATAACAAAATAGAATTTGAATATGTCATATTAATGACTTGTAGGAAAATAGAAGCTGAGCTGTGATTGATTGCTATAGGCAGCCTAATAAATCTCCAGCCAACAGTAAACCCTCCCCCTGGCCGGGTAGTATATGTTACCTCACACATACACATAATAGACAGCTCATGTGACTGACATCTGCCTTAATTCCCTATACGGCACATGTGTTGCACATTGGCTGTTTTTAATCAGATGTTTATGTTTGGAAAATAAAGATAACACAATTATGAGGCGAGTTGTGTGAGGTGATTTGTGCACATCTGTGTCTGTCTGTGTGGTGTGTGTGTCCCTGGGGTGTGTATGTGTGTGTCCCTGTGGGATGGGGTCTGTGTGGTGTGTGTCTCTGTTGTGTGTGTGTCTTTGTGGTGTGTGTGTGTCCCTGAGGGGTGAGTGCATGTGTCCCTATAGGGTGTGTATGTGTGTGTGTCCCTGTGGGGGGGTCTGTGTGGTGTGTGTGTGTCTCTTTGTGGTGTGTGTGTCCCTGTGGGGTGAGTGCATGTGTCCCTATAGGGTGGCTATGTGTGTGTGTCCCTGTGGGGGGGTCTGTTGTGGTGTGTGTGTGTGTGTGTGTATCTGTGTTGTGTGTGTCTCTTTGTGGTGTGTGTGTGTCCCTGTGGGGTGAGTGCATGTGTCCCTATAGGGTGTGTATGTGTGTGTGTGTCCCTGTGGGGGGGGGGTGTCTGTGTGGGGTGTGTGTGTCTCTGTGTTGTGTGTGTCCCTTTGTGGTGTGTGTGTGTCCTTGAGGGGTGAGTGCATGTGTCCCTATAGGGTGTGTATGTGTGTGTGTCCCTGTGGGGGAGTCTGTGTGGTGTGTGTGTGTCTCTTTGTGTTGTGTGTGTCCCTGTGGGGTGAGTGCATGTTTCCCTATAGGGTGGCTATGCGTGTGTGTCCCTTTGGGGGGAGGGTCTGTGTGGTGTGTGTGTGTCTCTTTGTGGTGTGTGTGTGTGTCCCTGTGTGGTGAGTGCATGTGTCGCTATAGAGTGTGTGTGTCCCCCCTTGGGGGTGTGTGTGTGTCTTTGTGGTGTGTGTTTGTTCGGTTGCATGGTGAGTATCCAATGTTGGGGCTGCACCTTAGCGACCATACACTTGCTGTTACTCTTTGTGTACGTGTGGTGTGTATACATGTCCCCGTGCGTGGTGAATATCTCATGTTGGGGCCCTGCCTTAGTGACTATATGCTGGTATATGCTGTTAGTCTTTGGCGCTATCATTAAGCCCCTCTCTTTTACAACTGTCAACTGGTAACTGTCACTTTTTCCCCATTATGTAGATAGGGCCAAAATTGTTTGGTGAACTGGAATGCGCAGGGTTAAAATTTCGCCTCACAACATAGCCTATGACGCTCCCGGGGTCGAGACGTGTGACTGTGCAAAATTTTGTGGCTGTAGTTGCGACGGTGTAGATGCCAATCCCGGATATACACACATACACACACACACATACATACACACATTCAGCTTTATATATTACAGTAGATTGTATAACAAAGTTTTTAGCCATTTTTGACCTTTTGAGTACCATATTATAGCTATATTATATTACTATTTTATTTTTCTTTTAACTTATTTAGAACATTGTTAATTGATGGACAATGCAGAGCAACTCTATGCTAATGATATACACACACTTGAAAGCAATCAGCTAATGAGATAACCCTCACTTTCTTGAACTCAGACACTGCATGAGCTATATAAGGAGAGACATGTAAGTGTTATGAAATTATACAACTGTACCTGAGGAAGACCCATTAAAAGGGTCGAAACGCATTGCACTGCCCACTGTGATATACATTTTAAGAATAAAGGAAAATCTATTTGAACTCCGGGTCTCCTGTGGAAGCGCTGTACCAATAGACCGGTATACTTATTACTACACTTATATTTACGTCACATGTTGTCCATTCCTTTGTGATCCTCCTTGAGATGGTTCTACTCCTTCATTGGAGTCCAGCTATGTTTAACTAAACTTATAGAACTTGATTTTGAGGTCAAAGGAACTGCCTAAGGAGCTCAGAGACAGAATAATGGCAAAGCACAGATCTGGCCAAGGTTACAAAAGAATTTCTGTAGTACTCAGGGTTCTAAGAGCACAGTGGCCTCCATAAACCTTAGATAGAAGTTTGGAACCACCAGAAGTCTTCGTAGACCTGGCCATCCAGCCAAACTGAGCAATCATGGGAGAAGAGCCTTGGTGAGAGAGGTAATAATAATAATAATTTTTATTTATATAGTGCCAACATATTCCGTAGCACTTTATAATTCAGACAGTAAAATTCAATACAACACAACACAATACAATCTAATATATAATTGTCTAATGGCCTCTTCCGTCTGAGGCCGAAATCGCGCGCCGCAGACAGAAGTGGCCAGTATGCAAAAGAGCCACGCGGCGCCCGTCGCTGATTGGTCCCGCCTGGCCAGCCGCCACCATTCAGCGACGTGGCAGCGGCCACGGGTAGATGGCAGGCTCAGCACCCCGCACCTAAGCTGCCCCCCCACCGCACCCCACACTTCGCACCTATGCCGCCGTCGCCTGCTTCTTCACTCTTCACTTCTTCACTGTGATTTACCGGAGGCTGCAGGACCTGCGGTGATGTCACAGTCATGGGATTAGTCACATGACCGTCACATCCCCACAGCTTCGGTATTTACTATGCAGCTAATTCACTGCAGCCAGGCAAAGTGCAGAGGGGTAAGCAGAAAGAGAACACAGGGGGGCAGAGAAAGAGGGGCCAGAGAAATCACAGGGGAGGCAGAAAAGAGAGCATGGGGCAGAGACAGGGGGCAGAAAGAGAACACTGGGGGGGCAGAGAGAGAGGGGGGCCAGAGAAAGGACGGGAGGGGGGCAGAAAAGAGAGCATGGGGCAGAGACAGAGGGCAGAAAGAGAACACAGGGGGGCAGAGACTGGGGGCAGAAAGAGAACACTGGGGGGCAGAGACAGGGGGCAGAAAGAGAGCACTGGAGGGCAGAGACGGAGCACAAAGAGAACACTGGGGGGCAGAGACAGGGTGCAGAAAAAGAGCACTGGGGGGCAGAGACAGGGGGCAGAAAGAGAACACTGGGGGGGCAGAGACAGGGGGCAGAAAGAGCACTGGGGGGCAGAGACAGGGGCAGAAGGAGAGCACTGGGGGCAGAGACAGGGGGCAGAAAGAGAGCACTGGGGGGCAGAGACAGGGGGCAGAAAGAGAGCACTGGGGGGGCAGAGACAGGGGGCAGAAAGAGAGCACTGGGGGGCAGAGATAAGGGGCAGAAAGAGAGCACTGGGGGGCAGAGACAGGGGGCAGAAAGAGCACTGACGGGCAGAGACAGGGGGCAGAAAGAGAGCACTGGGGGGATAGATACTGGGGGCACAAAGAGAGCACTGGGGGCAGAAAGAGAACACTGGGGGCAGAGACAGGGTGCAGAAAGAGAACACTGGGGGCAGAGACAGGGGCAGAAAGAGAACACTGGGGGGCAGAGACAGGGGGCAGAAAGAGAACACTGGGGGGCAGAGACAGGGGGCAGAAAGAGAGCATTGGGGGGCAGAGACAGGGGGCAGAAAGTGAGCACTGAGGGGCAGAGACAGGGGGCAGAAAGAGAGCACTAGGGGGCAGAGACAGGAGACAGAAAGAGAACACTGGGGGCAAAGACGGGGGGCAGAAAGAGAACACTGGGGGGCAGAGACAGGGGGCAGAAAGAGAACACTAGGGGCAAAGACAGGCGGCAGAGACGGAGCACAAAGAGAACACTTGGGGGGCAGAGACAGGGGGCAGAAAGAGAACACTGGGGGGCAGAGACAGGGTTAGAAAGAGAGCATGGGGGTGGGGGCAGACACCGGGCAGAAAGAGAGCACTGGGGGGGGCAGAGATGGGGTAGAAAGAGAGCATGGGGGTGGGGGCAGAGACTGGGCAGAAAGAGAGCACTGGGGGGGCAGAAAGAGAGCACTGGGGGGGGCAGAGACAGGGCATAAAGAGAGCACTGGGGGGCAGAGACAGGGGGCACAAAGAGAGCACTGGGGGGCAGAGACAGGGGGCAGAAAGAGAGCACTGGGGGGGGCAGAGACGGGGCATAAAGAGAGCACTGGGGGGTGCAGAGACGGGGCAGAAAGAGAGCACTGGGGGGTGCAGAGACGGGGCAGAAAGAGAGCACTGGGGGGTGCAGAGACAGGGCAAAAAGAGAGCACTGGGGAGCAGAGACAGGGGGCACAAAGAGAGCACTGGGGGGCAGAGACAGGGGGCAGAAAGAGAGCACTGGGGGGCAGAGACGGAGCACAAAGAGCACACTGGGGGGGCAGAGACAGGGGGCAGAAAGAGAGCATGGAGGTGGGGGCAGAGACTGGGCAGAAAGAGAACACTGGGAGGTGCTGCAGAGACTGGGTAGAAAGAGAGCATGGGAATGGGGGCAGAGACGGGGCAGAAAGATAGCACTGGGGGGCAGAAAGAGCACTGGGGGGCAGAGACGGGGCAGAAAGAGAGCACTGGGGGGCAGAGACGGGGCAGAAAGAGAGCACTGGGGGGGCAGAGACGGGGCAGAAAGAGAGCACTGGGGGATGCAGAGACGGGGCAGAAAGAGAGCACTGGGGGGGCAGAGACGGGGCAGAAAGAGAGCACTGGGGGGGCAGAGACAGGGGGCAGAAAGAGAGCACAGGGGGACAGAGATGGAGCACAAAGAGAGCACTGGGGGGGCAGAGACAGGGGGCACAAAGAGAGCACTGGGGGGCAGAGACAGGGGGCAGAAAGAGAGCACTGGGGGGCAGAGACGGAGCACAAAGAGAGCACTGGGGGGCAGAGACAGGGTTAGAAAGAGAGCATGGGGTGGGGGCAGAGACCGGGCAGAAAGAGAGCACTGGGGGGGGCAGAGACTGGGTAGAAAGAGAGCATGGGGGTGGGGGCAGAGACTGGGCAGAAAGAGAGCACTGGGGGGCACAAAGAGAGCACTGGGGGCGAGCAGAGACAGGGCAGAAAGAGAGCACTGGGGGGCAGAGACGGGGCAGAAAGAGACCACTGGGGGCACCGCTACATACCGACACCGCCGCACACTTGCACTGCTGTAGGCATCTACTATATAATCATCTAATTATGTCTGTTTGTCTGTAACCGAAAACCCGTGTCACTGATTGGTCGCGCCAGCGGCCTGCAACCAATCAGCGACAGGCGCAATCTGGCCGCGAATTGTCTCGGGATTTGAACCACGCTTCGCTGTTTGGTCGCACCTGGTAAGTCGCGACCAATCAGCGATATTGGCGTGGGATTTAAACCCAGCTTCGCATTGCATTATTCTTAAATGTTCATACATAAACTACATACATATTCTAGAATACCCCATGCGTTAGAATCGGGCCAACATCTAGTATAATAATATAATACAATACAATAATATAACATACAATACAGACAATATGAGAAAATAGCAAAAAAAAATCCTTAAACTTGAGTGAGGTCCCTGCTTGCAAGCTTACAATCTATGAGGAAATAGGGGAGGCACAAAAGGTGATGGTAGAAACTGCCATCATATATGGTCCAGCCATCAATATAATAAATAGGGGATTCACATAATGCTGCATAAACCAGTCACCAGCCAGGATGTGTACAAGTACAGATTAACCTCTTTACGACCAATGACGAGTATACTCGTCATGAAAAGATGTCAGTTCCCGCATCATGACGAGTATACTCGTCATGGCTTTGAACTGTCACTGCTTCTAAACGAACAGTGACAGCTCAAATCTAAAAGCTGTCAGTGACAGCCAAGGGTTAGGGGCAGAGGTGTGGGCACCCCTGTTAACCCCTTCACCCCCCCCCCCCACCGCAATCACTCTTATCTGCGGGCGGGTTGCACCGCAGCCGCCGGCCATGAGCTGATGCTCCAGCTCCCCCTGTGTCCTGTCCCCGCCCCCTGTGTCCAGCTCCCCCTGTGTCCTGTAGCCCCCCCCCCTGTGTCCTGAGCCCTCTGTGTCCTGTCCCTGTCCCCTGTGCAGCCCCCCTGTCTCCCGTCCATCCCCGCCCTCCACCTTGCACAGTGTGTTTGCCGGCGGGCTTCTGCGCCCGCCAGCGAAGCTGCAGGGCCCCATCCTCCTCCCTGCTGGTCCCCAGCCCCCGGGACTCGGTCCCCAGCCCCCGATCCCTGGTCCCCAGCCCCGCTCACCTATCCCGGCGGGCTGCACGCTCGGTGCACCCGCCCGCACCGTCGGGCCTCCTCTGCAGTGTGGCTCCTCCTCTTCTCAGGGGCTCCTCCTCCTCATCGCTGGGTAAGTATGAATGAATGAATGAATGAATGAAAGAATGAAAGAATGAATGAATGGGTGGGTGGATGGGTGGATGGATGGATGGATGGGTGGGTGGATGGATGGATGGGTGGATGGATGGATGTGTGCGTGCGTGGATGTGCGTGTGTGGATGTGTGTGCGTGGTTGTGTGCATGCGTGGATGTCAGCACGTGGATGTGCGTACGTGGATGTGCGTACGTGGATGTGCATGTGTGGATGTGTGTGCGTGGTTGTGTGCATGCGTGGATGTGCGTACGTGGATGTGCGTACGTGGATGTGCGTACGTGGATGTGCGTGCGTGGATGTGCGTACGTGGATGTGCGTGTGTGAATGTGCGTACGTGGATGTGTGCGTAAGTGGATGTGGATGTACGTGGATGTGTGTGTGGATGTACGTGGATGTCAGCATGCGTGCGTGGATGTGTGCATGCGTGGATGTGCGTGCGTGGTTGTGTGCATGCGTGGATGTGCGTACGTGGATGTGCGTACGTGGATGTGCGTACGTGGATGTGCGTGCGTGGATGATGGGTGCATAGGTGGATGGATGGGTGCAACAAGGGATCAAGTGTCCTCTTGTTATAGTCTCTGGGATCATAGTCATGGTGCACTGTATAACTGATCATTGTCATACAGTGCACCATAACTCTGACCCCTGAGACTGTAGGAAGAGGACACTTGATCCCTTGCTGCAGTCTCTGGATTGAGCAGAGGCGATCGAGCGTCGTGGGACCTTCGTTGTGGACTACGTCGGATCTTCATAATAAAGATGGAGTCCGAATTTTGTTTGTGTTTTTTTTTCAAATAAAAAGATTTTTCTATGTGTGTATTTTCTGACTATTTACCAGAGATTCCTAATGGCGGGTCTAACATTGGCCCTATATTATGAATCTCGGGCTTAGTGCCAGCTGCCAATAAAAAGCTGGCATTAACCCCTTTATTACCCAGTTTGCCACTGGCACCAGGGCAACTGGAAGAGCATGGGTACAGCGCCAGAAAATGGCGCTTCAATGAATGCGCCATTTTCTGGAGCAGCTGCGGGCTGCAATTCGCAGCATGGGGGGCCCAGAACGCTTGGGCCTTTCCATGCTGAGGATTCCAGCCCCCAGCTGCCTAGTTGTACCTGGCTGGGCCAAAAATATGGCGGAGCCCTACGTCATTTTTTTTTCTAGAATTAGTTCTAGAAATTAAAAAAAATGGGCTTCGCTGTATTTTTGGTTGCAGCCAGGTACAACGAGGCAGCTGGGGGTTGCTGGCAGTCTGTAGCTGCCAAGTTGTACCTGGCTGGACCAAAAATATGGCGGAGCCCTACGTCATTTTTTTTTCTAGAATTAGTTCTAGAAATAAAAAAAAATGGGCTTTGCTGTATTTTTGGTTGCAGCCAGGTACAACGAGGCAGCTGGGGGTTGCTGGCAGTCTGTAGCTGCCAAGTTGTACCTGGCTGGACCAAAAATATGGCGGAGCCCTACGTCATTTTTTTTTCTAGAATTAGTTCTAGAAATTAAAAAAAATGGGCTTCGCTGTATTTTTGGTTGCAGCCAGGTACAACGAGGCAGCTGGGGGTTGCTGGCAGTCTGTAGCTGCCAAGTTGTACCTGGCTGGACCAAAAATATGGCGGAGCCCTACGTCATTTTTTTTTCTAGAATTAGTTCTAGAAATAAAATAAAGCCTTCGCTGTATTTGTAGCCAGCCATGTACAACTTGGTAGCTGGCTGACTGGAATCCTCAGCGTGGAGAGACTCAAATGTTGTGGGTCCCCCACACTGCAAATTTCAACCCACAGCCACCCAAGAAAATAGCGCATTCATTAGAGGCGGCATTTTCTGGTGCTGTACCCCAACTCTACCAGTTGCCCTTGTGCTGGTGGCACACGGGTTCTCCATATGCGACATAGTGTCCGCTAACAATTTCAATAGACAATTAGCTCCAATTGTTAGCGGAAACCATGGAGATCCCCTCCCTGTGTGCCTGAACATTGGAGCTCCCCCACAAGTGACCCCATTTTGGAAACTAGACCCCCGAAGGAACGTATCTAGATGCATAGTGAGCACTTTGAACCCCCAGATGCTTCACAAATTCATCCATAAAAATGAAAAAGCACGTTTTTTTTCCACAAAAAGTTTCTTTTTTCATTTTTACGGATCAATTTGTGAAGCACCTGGGGGTTCAAAGTGCTCACTATGCATCTAGATACGTTCCTTGGGTGGTCTAGTTTCCAAAATGGGGTCACTTGTGGGGGAGCTCCAATGTTTAGGCACATAGGGGCTCTTCATATCCTACAAGGTGTCCGCTAACAATTCCAATTGTTAGTGGACACCATGTTGCATATGGAGAGCCCCGGTGTGTCTCCACATTGGAGCTCCCCCACAAGTGACCCCATTTTGGAAACTAGACCCCCAAAGGATTATATCTAGATGCATAGTGAGCACTTTGAACCCCCAGATGCTTCACAAATTGATCCGTAATAATGAAAAAATAAATTATTTGTGGAAAAAAAGTGCTTTTTCATTTTTACGGATGAATTTCTGAAGCACCTGGGGGTTCAAAGTGCTCACTATGCATCTAGATACGTTCCTTTGGGGGTCTAGTTTCCAAAATGGGGTCACTTGTGGGGGAGCTCCAATGTGGAGACACACGGGGACCCTCCAAACGCGACATGGTGTCCGCTAACAAATTGAGCTCATTTTCCATTCAAATTGTTAGCGGACACCATGTCGCGTTTGGAGGGTCCCCGTGTGTCTCCACATTGGAGCTCCCCCACAAGTGACCCCATTTTGGAAACTAGACCCCCTAAGGAACGTATCTAGATGCATAGTGAGCACTTTGAACCCCCATATGCTTCAGAAATTCATCCGTAAAAATGAAAAAGCACTTTTTTTTCCCACAAAAAATTTATTTTTTCATTATTATGGATCAATTTGTGAAGCACCTGGGGGTTCAAAGTGCTCACTATGCATCTAGATATGTTCCTTTGGGGGTCTAGTTTCCAAAATGGGGTCACTTGTGGGGGAGCTCCAATGTGGAGACACACGGGGACCCTCCAAACGCGACATGGTGTCCGCTAACAATTTGAATGGAAAATGAGCTCAAATTGTTAGCGGACACCATGTCGCGTTTGGAGGGCCCCGGTGTGTCTCCACATTGGAGCTCCCCCACAAGTGACCCCATTTCGGAAACTAGACCCCCTAAGGAACATATCTAGATGCATAGTGAGCACTTTGAACCCCCAGATGCTTCACAAATTCATCAATAAAAATGAAAAAGCACTTTTTGTTTCCACACAAATTTGCTTTTTTCATTTTTACAGATCAATTTGTGAAGCACCTGGGGGTAGAAAGTTCTCACTATGCATCTAGATATGTTCCTTTGGGGGTGTAGTTTCCAAAATGGGGTCAATTGTGGGGGAGCTCTAATGTGGAGACACACGGGGACCCTCCAAACGCGACATGGTGTCCGCTAACAATTTGAATGGAAAATGAGCTCAAATTGTTAGCGGACACCATGTCGCGTTTGGAGGGTCCCTGTGTGTCTCCACATTGGAGCTCCCCCACAAGTGACCCTATTTTGGAAACTAGACCCCCAAAGGAACATATCTAGGTACATAGTTAGCACTTTGAACCCCAGATGCTTCACAAATTGATCCGTAATAATGAAAAAATAATTTTTTAGTGGAAAAAAAAGTGCTTTTTCATTTTTACGGATGAATTTCTGAAGCATATGGGGGTTCAAAGTGCTCACTATGCATCTAGATACGTTCCTTCGGGGGTCTAGTTTCCAAAATGGGGTCACTTGTGGGGGAGCTCCAATGTGGAGATACACAGGGACCCTCCAAACGCGACATGGTGTCCGCTAACAATTTGAGCTCATTTTCCATTCAAATTGTTAGCGGACACCATGTCGCGTATGGAGGGTCCCTGTGTGTCTCCACATTGGAGCTCCCCCACAAATGACCCCATTTTGGAAACTAGACCCCCTAAGGAAGGTATCTAGATGCATAGTGAGCACTTTGAACCCCCAGATGCTTCACAAATTCATTCATAAAAATTAAAAAAAACACTTTTTTTTCACAAAAAAATTATTTTTGCCTACATTTTTTCAGTTTCACATGGGCAAAGGGATAAAATACATCCCAAAATTTGTTGGGCAATTTCTCCTGAGTACACCGATACCTTATATGTGGTCATAAACCACTGTTTGGGCGCACGGCAGGGCTCAGAAGTGAAGGAGCGCCATTTCACTTTTTGAACGGAAAATTGGCTCTAAAATTCAAATTGCGCTCCCTCCCTTCTGAGCCCTGCCGTGCGCCCAAACAGTGGTTTATGACCACATATGAGGCATCGGTGTACTCAGGAGAAATTGCCCAACAAATTTTAGGATGCATTTTATCCTGTTGCCCATGTGAAAATGAAAAAATTGAGGCTAAAAGAACATTTTTGTTACAAAAATTAAAATGTCCATTTTTTCCTTCAACATTATTTTAGTTCCTGTGAAGCACCTGAAGGGTTAATAATCTTCTTCAATATAGTTTTGAGTAGCTTGAGGGGTGCAGTTTTTGGAATGGTGTCACTTTTGGGTGTTTTCTGTCATGTACACCCCTCAAAGGGACTTCAAATGTGATGTGGTCACTAAAAAATTGGTTTTGTAAATTTTGCTGGAAAAATGAATAATTGCTGATGAACTTTGAACCCTTATAACGTCCTACCAAATTTTTTTTTTTCTTCCAAAATTGTGCTGATGTGAAGTAGACATGTGGGACATGTTATTTATTAACTATTTTGTGGCACATAACTCTCTGGTTTAGCAGAATAAAAATTTAAAATTTGAAAATTGCTAAATTTTAAAATTTTTGCCAAATTTTTTATTTTTTCACAAATAAACGCAAAAATTATTGACCTAAATTTAATACTAACATGAAGCCCAATATGTCACGAAAAAACAATCTCATAATCGCTCGGATCCGTTGAAGCGTTCCAGAGATATTACCTCATAAAGGGAGAGTGGTCAGAATTACAAAAAATGGTCTGGTCATTAAGCTGCAAAGTGACTCGGTCCTTAAGGGGTTAAGTGCTATATATTGAATGGGGGCTGTAGAAAGATGACACAAGGCCAGATTTTGAGAAGGACAGAAAGGGAATAATTAGATGATGTGAGGTGATTGGCTAGTCTAGAGAGATGTGTTTTTAAGGCTCGCTTAAAACAATGGGTATTGGGAATTCATTGAATTGTTCTTAGTAGTCCATTCCAGAGAATTGGCGCTGCTCGTGAGAAGTCTTAAAGACGAGAGTGGGAGGTTTGGATTGTAGTTGATATCAGTCTTGGGGCACTTGCCGAACAGAGGGCGGATGTAGGGCGATAGACAGAGATGAGGAAAGAGATGTAGGGTGGTGCAGAACTGTGGAGGGCTTTGTGGGTCAGAGTGATAATTTTATAGTGTATTTTGTAGCAGATGGGCATCCAGTGCATTGACTGGCACAGGATAGAGGCATCATTGGAGCTTTTGGAGAGTAATATGATCCTGGCTGCTGCATTCAAGATGGATTGGAGAGAGTTTAGTAAGAGGGAGACTAATTAGTAGAGAATTGCAGTAATCCAGACAAGAATGAATAAGTGCAACAGTTAAAGAGTTTTTGCAGAGTCAATGGTAAGAAAAGGTGGAATTCTAGATATATTTCAGAGGTGTAGGTGACACGAGCAAGCAAGTGATCGGATGTGGGGAGTGAAAGAGAGATCTGAGTCAAATATAACCCAAGACAGTGGGCGTGCTGCTGAGGAGTAATGTGGAACCACATACAGAAATGGCAATATTAGGTTTTGGAAGATTAGGAGAGGGAGGAAACAAGAAGTTGTTTTTGAGAAGTTCAATTTAAGGTTGAGAGAGGACATGATGTTGGAGACAGCTGACTAACAATCACTGGTATTTAGTGATGAGCCAACACCTAAGTGTTCGAATTCGATTCGATTAGCTGAATTGGGGGTGTAGTTGATGAATTCCTCGTCGAATACCATCGAACCCCATTGGAATCAATGGCAGGCTACAGCAAACACATAGAAAACACCTTCAAAGGTGTCCAAAAGCTGCCAAACTACTCAGAATAGACAACAAACTCCAGGAAAAGTGACAACAATCTACCCACAGTACAAATAGTCTCCTGGCGTAGCTTTGGTACACAAGACACGGTCTGTGCCAGCTTGCACACTCTTCCAAAGCACTTCAAAATAGAAGACGGTTAACATTCACCTAAAATTTCAGAGGTGAGTGGAACTGACTTTGAATTGACAAGTGGATGAGTTACAGGGGCAAAGTGGCATTAGTTTTCTACATTAAGTGAAAAGAGGTGGAGGAGTAAAAGGAGGATGAGACACAGGTATAGGCATGTCACGCCCTTCTCAAATCATGTACCATACAGCATGGGGACCCCAACAAGAGTCTTCACTCTTCCCAAAGGGTCAGACCACACCAAAATGGCATCAATTGTCCCAGACCAAAAATTGCTGAATGTCCCAGCCTGCATGCATGGCACAGGGTCTTGAACAGGACCTGGCCTAGCATTTCAAGGTTAAACATAGCTCAGCAACTATATGTTTAGTGGAATATTACAAGAAAAACTAGAGAGGGGACGAGCAGCTTGGCACACATGGGGAGAGGGGGCAGGGAACGAGCAGCCTGGCACATATGGGGAGGAGGGAGATGAGCAGCCTGGCACATAGGGGAGAATGAGCAGTCTAGTGCATGGGGGGAATGAGCCGAATGGCACCTGGGGGGGAATGAGCCGACTGTCACATGGGGGAATGAGCCGAATGGCACATGGGGGGGAATGAGCCGAATGGCACATGGGGGGGAATGAGCCGAATGGCACATGGGGGGGAATGAGCCGAATGGCACATGGGGGGGAATGAGCCGAATGGCACATGGGGGGGAATGAGCCGAATGGCACATGGGGGGGGGGGGGGGAATGAGCCGAGTGGCACATGGAGGGGAATGAGCCGAATGGCACATGGGGGGGAATGAGCCGAATGGCACATGTGGGGAATGAGCCGAATGGGACATAAGGGGTGCGGTATGGAGAAGGGTTAGACTGGAGACAGTATAGAGAAGTAACATGTGAGGGGCACGGTATGGAGATAAGGTAGCATGAGGAGCTCTCACTAAAGAGACTGGGAGGGCTCAGTATGCAGAATGCATAGCATAAGGGGGCTCACTATAAAGTTAGGACAACATGAGGTGGACAGTGAAGAGGGGGCTGCGTTGAAGATCATAGCTCATAAGTGAGGAAGGTGTGGGGGGTATAATTCATTATGGGGAGGACAGTCTGGTGGTTTTCATTTATGAGGCAGTGGTGCAGTGGACATATTTAACTAGGGACAGTGTAGTGGGGATGTTTTATAGAATAGAATAATGTGGAGACCATATACTATAAGTGAGACAGAGTAGGGTCATTTGTGTAGGAAGCACAGTGAGGGGCAATTATTTTTTCTGGGGCACAGGGTAGGGTGTAAGTTATTCTTTAGTCAGAAACATTACAATGATACTGTTTTGGTATGTGCTGCAGAAGACCAGACAAGAGGATAGTCTTGGAAGAAGCAGAACAGTGTGTTGATATTTTAAAGGAGTCTTTCCCATTATACTTATCTACTCTATGTTCATATATGTTACTTGGTTTCACTGTCATTGGATTTTTGTATGTCTTGAAACTTCAGTAAAGATATAATTACAAAAAAATAGCAGTCTTTTACCCCCAAAATGCCAATTAATCTGCATACACCTTATATAGTGGATGTACTGTTCTAGTGATGTAAATACGGTGATTCTGGTGATGCATTCCTGTATTGACAGGTTCTGGTGATGTATTACGGTATTGACAGTGGTTCTGGTGATGTATTGTATTTGGAGTTATGGTGATATAGTCATGTGGATGTTGTAATCTTTAACTTAACAGACTTGATCTTAAAACCATATAGGGTGAGTGTGGTAGACTAAAAATACAGCTGAATGTCAGCCAAACAATTAATTGACTAAAGCTCCCAAACACTATAGATAGGTGTCCGATCTGGCAGCGATATTTCTTAGTTCTCCCATATATAGGAGCGCTCATTCTGCCAAGTTTTCCTGTATTCTCTATTGGAGCTGCTGCTAGATATCTCTGGCTGCAGCTTATCACTTAGGCTACCTCAACACATAGCGTAGTTCTGCATTTATGCAGTGCTATTTTGCGGATACGCAAATGCGATGGAATGCTGTGAATCGCATTGACGTTTCCTGTCCTAGCCAAGTCAAAGCATTTCACTATATTCCAGTTACATGCTGCGCATTTTACCCATCCACTTTTAGGCTGAAAAGCGGGTGTGTAAAAAGAATGAACATGTCAATTCTTTTGCGTTTTTCACCTGCGCTTTTATTCACCTTGCCGTGCTCCCACAGAGATCTCACATCATTGTGACTACACAGGACCTTTGGAGGGCCCGAGAATGTACCGAGCGACGTCACCCGTTCACATGGTGCTGCAGGGTCCTAGAGGCCGCGCTCGCTGTGGCCCGGCGAGGATGACAGGAGAGATCACCGGCTGTCACTGGGGGAGCGCAATGAGGTAAGTAAAGCACAAGAAAAGCGCAGCAGCATTCACACACATAACTGCATTCTGTGAGGATCTGTTCTTTGTGCAGTTTTGCACCAAAAATGTATTCTCACAAAACCCACCAATTACGCTGTATGTGAACGCAGCGTTAGACAAAAGAATCTACAGGAAATGCTGGATCGTTATCGCCTTCAACCAATCATCAGTTAGAGCCCCATACACAATTAGACTATCCTTACAATCTGTTCATATCAGCGGATTTAGTTTCATGTGTATGGTGGTCCTCACTACTATCTGAAGGCTATAGGCGCTCTCTGATATCTGTGAACCCCCTAAGTGCTGGACTTCAGACAAATGATGCTTCCGAACACATAGTTAAAAAGAAAAACCTAAAAAGACTGAACATATTAACTGCAGGTCATTTTTACATTGCTGTGCATGAGTTCATTCCTTTTAGCATTTATTTGTTGCTTTTTTAGGCAGTATACTGAGCGGATCTACTTAAAAAATAAAATGTTATTATTATTTATTTATATAGCGCCATTATATTTCATGGCGCTTTACATGCTAAAAGGGCAGACTAGGACAAGTAACATAGTAACAATACAGGTAACAATAAATGTTGACAATTCGGTTGTACAGATACAAGAGGGGAGAGAAAATATTGTGTGTGCACATACGCTTAGTTTGACTGATCAGTGGGGGCGAGCAGGGCCGGCGTCAGCACCCGACGTACCCGGGCAAGTGCCGGGGCCCGACTGCTGGACCGGTGCTGCAGGAGCCTGAAAATGACCCCCCAGGCCCAGCTGCCCCCTGGGTATGGCCCTGGCTGTGGGGGCAGTGCTCAGGGGCCCCTGAGGGCTAGGGTCACACTTGTGTTGTGACCCTAGCCTGACGCAAGTATTATCTGCTGCAGCGCAGAGCGTTTAACGCTATGCGCTGCCAGCAACTGAGCCCATAGAAACCCGACGTTTACATTGACAACCAGTGGTTGTCAAGTTAAACGTCGGGTTTCTATGGGCTGCCTCCAGCGCATAGCATTAAACGCTATGCGCTGCAACATACAATACTTGCATAAGGCTAGGGTCACAATGCAAGTGTGACCCTAGCCTCAGGGGCCCCTGAGCACTGCCCCCACAGCCAGGGCCATACCCAGGGGGCAGCTGGGCCTGGGGGGTCATTTTCAGGCTCCTGCAGCACTGGAGGTCTCCCTCCTCCCCCCTCCACGGGAGCCGACAGAGCTGCACACTCTGTGCTTACAGGACCTGTGATGATGTCACATGGAGGGGAGGAGTCAGGGATCACATGATCAGCTCCTCAGTGTATCCCAGGACTGTGCTGGCCACCATGAATGATGCTCAAATAAGGTGAAGTTTGTGTGTGGTCAGGAGGCATTTACAGTGTGAATGTAGCAGAGGTGAGTGTGTACTAGGTGCATGGAGCGGAGCCGTGTGTGTACGAGGTGTACGGAGCAGAGCCGTGTGTGTACGAGGTGTACGGAGCGGAGCCGTGTGTGTACGAGGTGTACGGAGCAGAGCCGTGTGTGTACGAGGTGTACGGAGCAGAGCCGTGTGTGTACGAGGTGTACGGAGCAGAGCCGTGTGTGTACGAGGTGTACGGAGCAGAGCCGTGTGTGTACGAGGTGTACGGAGCAGAGCCGTGTGTGTACGAGGTGTACGGAGCAGAGCCGTGTGTGTACGAGGTGTACGGAGCAGAGCCGTGTGTGTACGAGGTGTACGGAGCAGAGCCGAATGTGTACGAGGTGTACGGAGCAGAGCCGAATGTGTACATGGTGTACGGAGCAGAGCCGTGTGTGTACGAGGTGTACGGAGCAGAGCCGTGTGTGTACGAGGTGTACGGAGCAGAGCCGTGTGTGTACGAGGTGTACGGAGCAGAGCCGCGTGTGTACGAGGTGTACGGAGCAGAGCCGCGTGTGTACGAGGTGTACGGAGCAGAGCCGAATGTGTACGAGGTGTACGGAGCAGAGCCGAATGTGTACTAGGTGTACGGAGCAGAGCCGAGTGTGTACGAGGTGTACGGAGCAGAGCCGAGTGTGTACGAGGTGTACGGAGCAGAGCCGAGTGTGTACGAGGTGTACGGAGCAGAGCCGAGTGTGTACGAGGTGTACGGAGCAGAGCCGAGTGTGTACGAGGTGTACGGAGCAGAGCCGCGTGTGTATGTGTACGAAGCAGAGCCGCGTGTGTACGAGGTGTGTGTACCAGTGGTAGCCCCCCGCGGATTCCGCTCCTATAGTCCCAGCCACCTTTGCCAGCAGCATTCTTCTCCAGAGTCTCTTCTGCCGTTGTCTGCATTCTGCAGCTCAGCATGGAGGGGCATGATGTAGTCATCACTGTGCTGATATGTGCAGAGCGACCGGAGGAGACCGGAGCGGCAAGAAGAAAGGTGAGGAGAAAGAGAGATCTGGACGGCCAGACACTCCGCTTGGCTGCGGTGCCACCCATATGGCAGTGTGGCTCCATTGAGCTGCTTGCATTATTTGTGTGCTTGAGAATGCTTGTGTATATACCATCCTCAGACGCACAAAAATGCAACATTTTGCATTTGAAGGGTATTTTTAAAAAGCGCAAGGGAACGCAATCGCATTTTAGCCCGCTCCTAACAATGTGTAATATACTCACTGTCAGAAACAGCTCTTGCTGGTTTCAGCAGTCACTGTTCCTGTAAGGGCCCTTTCACATCAGCGGTATTTTCAAATCGCGGCATTACCGCATAACCGCAACACTTGCGGCACACTTGCGGCAAGCCCCATGCAATGTCTATGGGGCTTGCGGTAAGGGTGCGGCAAGTGCGGTTTCGGCACTTGCGGCAGGTGCAGCCGCGGAAAAAAACGCTGCTTGCAGCTTTTTTTTTCGCGGCCGCACCTGCCGCAAGTGCCGAAACAGTACTTGCCGCACCTGCCACACCCTTACCGCAAGCCCCATAGACATTGCATGGGGCTTGCCGCAAGTGTGCCGCAAGTGTTGCGGTTATGCGGTAATCGCGACAGATGCGGTTTTTTCACCGCATCTGCCGCGATTTGAAAATACCGCTGATGTGAAAGGGCCCTAAGGCTGCCTTCACATAGCAGTTTTTTAAAAAATGTGGCAGTTGCGGTAAAAAAAAACCCGCATCTGCCGCACTTTCCGTCTAGCGGTTGCACTTGCTGCACGTTTGCGGCAAGCCCCATGCATTGTCTATGGGGCTTGCGGTAAGTGTGCGGCAATATATATATACATATATATATAGTCCGCGATATGTACTTAAAGGGGGCCCACTGAGACCTTTTCGCCCGGGGCCCACAGAAACCTGGAGCCGGCCCTGGGGGCGAGGCACAGCAACCGAAAGTGCCTAGGGCGGCAGGAACTCCAAGTACGGCCCTGAGTATGGGTGTCATCAATAGGCAATCTGATCTGATGTTGGTAATGCTATTTCTTCTTCATACGTCACTGATTCTGGAATAGTTTTTCTCTTTTGCTCTGGAGCCCCTTAGTTCAAGTTATGCCCCCATTAATAAAGATGCACATTTTCCCTTCAGACAGCTGGATATATGCCACAGAACTACTCTATGGGAGTGGCCACGTTTTGATTGGCCAGCATCAAAGAGGGAAAAAAGGAAATGCCAACAGAGATGTTCAGTGATATACTCTCAGTTGATTGACGATCAATTTGCATCTTTATTACCGAGTGCATGGCTTTTGAACAGAGGGACACAAAAGAAAAAGTAAAAATTGATCCAGAATTAGTGAAACAACATCAATTAGGGAGATACTCTGTTTTAATAAATAAAAATCCAGTGAAAGGCCCTCTTTACGTTTCATTAATAAGATTTAAAATAAGTTACAATTTTGGTTTGGCAAAGTAAGAATGAGCTACTGGAAATAAAAGGAGAATTTTTGGAGTTTGTTGCTTAGATTATCCTAAGGCTGCCTTCATACTTGCGTTTGTGTCTGCATGCGGAGGGCATGCAGACGCAAACGCAGTGCAACGCAGCACATACTTATGTAAACGCAGCGGAGAATCTCTGCATGCATTCACATTAGTATGGTGCCCGGGCAGCCAATCGGCTGTGTCTGGGGGCAGCCGTGAGGAGGAGATCAGCTGCAGAGATCTCCTCCTCCCAGCACAGCTGATCTCCGCCGGTGTCAGCCAGGAGAAACAGCTGATCTGACAGCTGTTTAAATCTCCTGCGCTGACACTGAATAGGGTGATATCAGTGCAGGAGATAAGAGACAGCTGATTGCTGCTTCAAATCTCCCCGCGACGACATCACCTATTCGGTGTCAGTGCGGGAGATTTAAACAGCTATCAGATCAGCTGTTTCTCCCGGCTGACACCGGCGGGAGATCAGCTGTGCCTCGTCATGATCTCCCGGTGGCCGCTGCTGATCACCGGCGGCCACCGGGAGAGATTTCAGTGTGATCCACAGCGTTCTCCTGCGCTGTCATGCGGAGGACACTGCGGATCCATTGAGATCCATGCATTTTTTTTGTGCGCTTGCAGATAAAACAAGCGCCCGCGAACACACAAAAAATGCTGCATGCTGCGTTTGGAGTGCAGTCGGAGGGCGCATAAATTATGTGCATCCGTACGCAAATGCGGCCAAACACAGCCATACGCAGGCACATGCGTTCCCATGTTAAACATAGGAACACATGTGCGCAAGTGTGAAGGCACCCTTAACGCTTTTTTCGACGAAAGACACAATAGTGCATCCTACGTTAGGTAGTTAAGCTTGAATAACCTCAAATAACCTCAGCAACGTTAACCTCAGGAGTTAAGTTTGAATCCTACATTGTAGATTCAGGCAGATGACTGTGTGGCACGGCCGGCAGCAGTACAGAGCAGAGGTTTCTTCAATTGTTGAAGTTAAACCATTTGAAGACAGCAGTAACTCCCATCAGCTCTCCGCAATGTGATGCCATGGCAGCAGGTGTCTGCTGAAGGGTCCCCATGGCTGCCGTCTCAGACTGTTGCTGGGCTTCGTAAAAGAATGTAGTTTTCTCTTTATTAGTTCGTATTATCGTGTATAGAACAAGCAGTGTTACAGTATATAAAATCATCAATTAAACAATTGCAAGTTCCAGTCCTAACATATTTGGGATTACTTTATCCTAATAAATCTATTGCTTCAAAATATAATTGTGGAAAACACTATAAAAAGAATAAAATTAAAATTAAAACTCCAGAATTGTGTTTTCTCAGTTGCCGTACCTCCTGAAAAAATGCAATTAAAAGCCATAAAACATTGTATGTACCACAAAGTTGTATAAAAAATAGCTTCCTCCACAAAATATAAGCCTCACACACCTCCATTTCCATAAAAATAAAAACGTTACAGGGATTGGAAAATGGTGAAACAAACCACATTTTGTTTATTTTTTACAAACATCATTTATTTTTTTTTCATTATTTAAACAAAGCCTATGCAACTTTGACATCCTTCTAATGTTGAACTGAAAAATCATGTTGCTTGCTCATTCTTATCGCACCGTGTAGACTGTAATGGCAAAGTTGTTTTGGTTTGTTTTTTTCATCACTTCGCTGTACTTTTTTGTCCTTGTTTTTCTGTACTTTATCTGTTTAAGAAAATGGGGTTATTCTAAACTACAACATATTCAGCAAAAAACCCTCATGCAGCTAGATTGAAGGGAAAACAAAGTTCTGGCTCTGGGAAGAAAGGGAGTTAAAAGCAAAGTTTGGCTGCAGCAGGAATGGCTTAAATGGGTACCCTGGGGAGAGAAAAAAGTATTCTACTGGCCCTGCCGTCACAAACTGTTTAATTGCCATTCACACTACTTGTAGTTCAGTGTGGCGCTGGAGCTGCTCCTTGCTTCTCCCTCTCCTCTTTGGGACGTTACATCACACATGAGGGGGTGTATCCTACTCCAACTGGCTGCCCCTGATAATATCTCCTTCCCTGCACTCAGATAAAAGTGGGTGTGGCCTGCTCCATGCTGTTAGTAACCGACAGTCCCCTGATAGCTGCTTTCCTTGAGTCCGAAAAGATAAGGAGTGGTCACATCACATTTTCTAGGATGGAACAAAAGTAAACCTCAGAGGCCTGGCTGTTACCAAATAAGAAACAAGTACCTGCTTCAACCAATAAGTGGGTGCTCTGACTGTTACCAACAAGATAGTGCAGGCCACCCCCTTTGATGTGTAATGTAACATCCCAGAGGGAATAGGAAGCAACAAAGAGCAGCTCCAGTGTTACACTGAATTACATGTAGTGTGAGAATATGGAACCGCATCGTGCATCACATCTTTATTCTTTAACGACAGGTAGAGTAAAATATTTGATTTTCTCTCTCTCTGGAGTACCCCTTTATGGTTCCCATAAACATTGCAATAAAATTGATGGCTAACCACTTAACGTTTTAGCTGACTGATGACTCATTGATATTGTCTAATAAGAATATGTTCCTACATTCGTCTCATGGCTGTTCCGTTAACGGTTTTAGTATGTCCATTATAATCTAACATATATGGTAACCTTAGACAACTATAACAGCCAATATCAACTAAATTATATGTGGCTGTATTTGCAAAATAATTGCTGCTTTGACAAATGTTCATTTAACACTAACCAATAAATGTTTATATATTAAATGTGTGAATAAATGTTTAACTTATCAGATGCTAATAATATATATTTATTGCTCATTTTAGTTTGAATTCATCAGTTGAATATATTCCTTATCAGATGATGCTAAACCCTAGCAATGCTCTACAGCTTATTCAGCAATATCCTTTCAAATCTTTGATCTAATCTTTTAGATTAGTTTTTCAATGCTCAAAAATGTACTGTAAGTGTTTTCAATGTATGTTGAGTATGGTAAATTTGTTTTTATGTACTTGAAAGTTATCCCTGATGCAGCATTAGTGTACTATCCTTACATAACCTATAACATATGATGTCATAGCAGACTGCTCTGACAATGTTCCAACCAGATATTTGATCAATGATGCTTGTGTTGCCGCTCATAAACCATTGGTATCAGCAAGTGCGTTAAGATGGGAAGGCCAGGTAATTATTTTTTACTTTTTGAAGTGAAAGAAGTTTGTTTTAGATAATACGAAATGGTGCAGGAGGTTCCACATAATGATATTTATTTTTAATTGCAACAGTATTTCCAAAATTTTACCAATAGTTATCTATACCTTTGTGGCGTCCGCTATAACAGAAGCCACGGTACTCAACTTGATCCGTCATACCATTTGACCCTATTTGTTGTACGCTTAGTTGTTTTGTGATTTATAATTTTATACAAGAAATAACCACAGACAAAACTCAAGATAAAAACATAAAATGAGTATATACCCTATAATTAAGTAAATAGTGGTAGCACATATAAATGAAATAGGGTACTTGGTTAACACTATTTCATCAAAGAGTGTGAAAGACAATTGGGACGAACCTACTCTAGTATTAAAACCTTACCTTGCGTCAGCAACATCCAATGTGAATATGGGCAGGGAAGGACAAGGCCAAACCATCAGTTATCCGTCCTGGGACGCTATAAAGATGCAATGTCTAGCTCTGAGAGAGTGACCACACTCCCCATTGTACAGAATAAAGAAAAAACACAGTAAAAACAAAAGAATGAGACAGTATAAATTTGTATATGTGCAATAGGAGCTTGTTTGTTCACACCATGGATATTCAACAGACAAAACCCAAGAGAAACACACAAAATGAGCATATACCCTATATTATTATTATTATTATTTATTTATATAGCGCTATTATATTCCATGGCGCTTTACATGCTAAAAGGGCAGACTAGGACAAGTAACATAGTAACAATAAAAGTAATGATAAATGTTGACAATTCAGTTGTACAGATACAAGAGGGGAGAAATCCTGTCCGTGAGGGCTCACAGTCTGTAGTAAAGTAAATAGTAGTAGTATATTTAAATACCATAGGACACTTGGCTAACACTATTTGATCAAAGAGCATAAGTCTTCCCACCATGACAAGATGCACCCAATCGAGTTGGTCCTACTCTAGTATTCACCCATGAACCTGTTTTGAGCTTAATGACCAGGCCATTTTTTCCCTCATTACCATGGCAGAACTACCTGAGAAAGAGGTTCTGCCAATTCAGCACAGGAAACCCCTAAAATAATAAGTCGGTACCTTTTTGTTAGTTTGACTTCCTGTCCTGGAGGTAGGAGATCTCTGAAATTTAAGTTGTTCCCTGAACCTAACCCGGTGGCTGGAAGAAGCAGCTTACCTGGCTGTGGCCCTGGACTCAGGTTCAGATGCGCCTCCCCAGGGTATCCCCTTCACGGTGGCTGGCGCGGGGTCTGAAAGATAACCAAAAGTGTTCTTGCCTCGGACCTTTGCGTCGTCTGGGCAACGCGCGTGCACGGCTCTATGTCCTGCCGCGCTGTGTCCCTGGGTGAAGCCATCTGGGAGTGGTGCTGAGCACTCGGAAATGACGCATGTGTGCTGGTATCCAAGATGATGGCACCCAGCGGAAAAGATCCTGGGTTCTGTAGGGAGGTTCCCCCTGCATTCTGGAGACTATTTAGGTGGTCAAGTGGAGTTGGAAAGCTGCAATCCCACGTATGGACAAGCATGACCCATTAATCTCGTTTCAGGTAAGTGACGTGGCCTCAAAAACCTTCTCCACCGCAGATACATATCGCTCCACTCAGAGGTCTGGACAGACAGACCAGGACCCCAGACAGCCTCCAAAGTACACACGTATTCATCAAAGAGTGAGTACTTGTATTTAATGCAGATGGTATTAATAGGCCCATTTTTTTCTGCTAATGTCTTTTAGGACACCAAAAATAGGCTCTCAAAGAAGAAGCACAAAGAGTGTGCAATGTATAAAGAACCATTAGCTGACGAATATACAAGGAATCTTTGCCCCTTTTGTATTGACAAGACAGTGCGGGGGGAGGTCCCTAGCCTTGCAGCAAGTCTAAGGAATTTAGTTAGGGATGAGTTTAAGTCTCTTAAAAGAGTGAGAAAAATAGGAAAAGGCCCCTTTATTCTCCTTTGGACTCAGTGGAAGAGCCAGTCA
Organism: Allobates femoralis; assembly: GCA_033576535.1. Taxonomy (NCBI): domain Eukaryota; kingdom Metazoa; phylum Chordata; class Amphibia; order Anura; family Aromobatidae; genus Allobates; species Allobates femoralis. The sequence continues at coordinate 431,718,466 of JARQOC010000001.1, forward strand.
GACACCACAAGTAGTCTCAGATTCCTTGGATTCTTCATAAGAAAATTTTCATAAGAAAATAGTTCAGAGGGTAGGCCATGCAATCCTAGGATTGAGACTAATCTTTTGGTGAGGGCCGTAAGATCCACGATGGGATTGTTGCACTCCAGGGACCCGTCTTCAGTGGAAGACCTCATGTTTGGCAGCCTTGCACAGAAGAGAAGGCGTACTTTTTCAGTCAAATGTTAAGATTCAGGAGTTGATTAAGGAACAGTGAAGAAGACCAGATAACAAGGACTCCACAATTAAGAGAAAATATCCCTTTGATCAAGATCCATCCTCCTCCTGGACAAATGTACAAAGATAGGCGGAGCAGTGGCCAAGGCTACAAAGAAATCTACATTGCCCATTGAAGATCTAGAGAGAACCTAATGGACCAATTATATAGGAAAACAGATGGCTATCTTGGAAGTTCTTGGCTGGTATTTTCAGTCCCTCTATATCAGGTACCGTCTTTTCCCGAAAATAAGACCCCCCCCCCCCCCCCCCGAAAGTAAGACAGGGTAGGGGGAACGGGGGGGTCTGCTAATATAAGGCTCCCCCCGAAAGTAAGGCCGCCTGGGGGGGGCGCTGGGGAATATAGGGCCGGTACCTGTCCCCTGGTGTGTCCAGGCTCCTCCAGTGTCCTGCAGGTGCAGCCGCTTTGGAGCAGATGGGGTTAATCACAGCCTAACTTGCTGTGTGCCCCTGCTCAACACTGCACAGCCCGGCTCGAGCTCTGATTGGCTCCCAGGAACCAGCGGGTGTGGCCAGATGACGTCCTGAGCTCTGATTGGCTCGTCATCTGACCCCATCTGCTCCAAAGCGACTGCACCTGCAGGACACGGGAGGAGCCTGGACACACCAGGGGACAACGAGGACAGCAGGGAGCCGGTAAGAAGCAGTGTGTGTATGTGTGTGCATGTATATGTATGTATATGTGTGTGTGTGTGTGTGTTTGTATGTGTGTGTATGTGTGTATGTGTGTTTGTATGTGTGTGTGTGTGTGTGTATGTGTGTTTGTATGTGTATGGGTGGGTGTGTGTGGATGGGAGGCTGCAGTGGCCGTGGCTGCCAATATAAGACCCTCCCCCCGAAAGTAAGACGGGGGGCCACTTTTGGCCCCCAAAAAAATGTAAGACAGGGTCTTACTTTCGGGAAAGCACGGTACTTGTGTGGCCTGGTCACTCATGGTGTGGCTACAGCAGCTGGAGTTACAGATAAAAGACAATGTCCTTAAGGAAGATGTCTTATCCTATTTTTTTTTCCCTGGTCCAAGGTGATGCCTTTGTTGCTGATGCATCGGCGGACTCTCTTTATTTTACAAAATACAGGATTTTTACATTACTGAAATTTGAAGGCTATAGTTTATTTTTTATTATCATTTTTCTGCCAACACAATCATATGAGGGCTTTTTTTACAGGATGAGTTACATTTTTTATTGGTACCATTTTGGGCTGCACAATTTTTTTTGTTTCAATGTTTTTATTGAGTATATAATAACAGACAAATTATTACATAAAATTAGAACATAAGTCAAGACCATTGTCGGTATCACAAAATATTCCCGTAAAGGAAGGAAACCATCAGTCATCCAAGTCCATCACTAAGACATATTTGTTGTGGAGAATTAGTGTTAGAACAAACAATAGACATCACTTAACCAAGACCAAAACAACATTATAAAAAGAAAAAGGGAAAAGGAACAAGTGACGAGGGGAAGGGGGAACAAGATGAAGATTGTGGGCAAAAGAGTAAAGGAAGGAAGAGGGGAATAGGGCGGGAGTCTTCATCGATTAGCAAAGCAAGTTGAGAGTATTGTCAATATTAGGGTGAGAAAAAAAAACAAAACAAACAAACTCGGCTTATCTGTTACTATAGGATAGTCATATAATCAGGTAGGCACTCGAACTGTATTATGTGTAGACTGAATCCATGGGTCCCACCAACTGAGCACCTTTGCATGACGGGCAGCATCATGAGCTAACAAGAGCTCATGTTGAAGATGCAAGTTAAGTGCTGTGGTGAGGTCACGAATGGTCGTCATTCTCACAGATCTCCAACATCTAGCAATACACAACCTTGCTCCGAGCAATGTGTTTGCCACAATGGTCGTAAAGGAGAGGGCCAGTCCTGCAAACCCAAGCCCAGGAGAGCCAGAGCTGGGCTCAACTGGAACTGAACTCCCGTCAATGAAATTAGGAGCTGAGCCACGGAGTACCAGAACGCGCCCAAGGGTAGGCAATCCCACCACATATGAAGGGATGATCCCCTATCGGAACATCCTCTCCAGCAAGTCTGAGCCTCCGAGGCACAACAACCCTTGAATCGGGCCAGAGAGATCGGGGTTATGTACCACTCCAACTGGACTTTTTTGATTTGCTCTATATGGTTAACACAGCTTGTATAAGCCGAGCTACGGAGCGCAGCGGCTTGCCATTGTTCCAGCGTGACGTCAATTTGCAAGACAGATTCCCATTTTACCATATACGGTAGTTTTTCAGACCTTCTTAGCCGAGCTAACGCTCCATGCATAACAGAAACGCCGTGACCACAGGAGGGAGCTGATTTAAAGTACCTCTGCACCACGCCATCAACAGTTGTTAGGTCTACCACAGGCCAAGTCACACAATTCAAAAAATGTCGTAATTGAAGATATTGGTAAAAAGCTGTTCTGGGGATAGAGTATCTATCTGCAAGTTCTGTAAAAGATTTTATGGTGTTACCGTCCAGGACCTGATGAACAAAAAGGACTCCACCGTCTCTCCAAGATGTAAGAGAGAGGGACCCCACCAGTGCCTCCACCGCCCGAAGCGAGATGTCGCGGAAAAGGAAGGCTAACAAGGAGCGTGCATGCTGTCGCCAAACCTTCAAAAGAGCTGACATAGCCCCAAGAAGGTTGGAATCTGATGATCGTTGTAGAAGGTTCATCTCGAGTAAGAGTTTAGTGGATCTGCGAGGAGCATAATACTTCTCGATTTGCATCCACAAAGGTTGGTGCGCGTCCGCCCACCAAAGACTAGCCACAGAGAGGTGAGTTGCCACATAATAAGATGCCAGACATGGGACTCCCATGCCCCCTAGTCGCAGAGGAAGAGAGAGCACCCTCATACCGACTCTATGCGGTTTGTGGTTCCAAATAAAACAAGTCAAAAGTGATTGCAAAGTTGCAATCAAACGTTTAGGGACCATCAGTGGTAAGCACCTAAGGACATATAAGATTTTTGGGAGGTACGTCATTTTGACAATATTTATTCTGGCAACCCATGAGAGAAACAGTCCTTTATGGGAGGCTAGTCCCTCCCTTATGGTGCGAGTCAAAACCTCGAAATTATGGTGTACTATCCTGCTGGTGGGCGCAATCCAGACTCCCAGGTACGGAATACCTTTAGGAGACCATTGAAAGGGAATCGCGCTCTCAGTGCAGCCATCTGCCCTGAAGGGACATGGATAGGATACAGCAAAGATTTCGATTTAATTTGTAGTAGGAGGCTGCCGAAAATTCGTCCAGTAGAGCCATAATCCTTGGAACGGTGACCAACAAGTTCGTACAAATGAAAATCACATCGTCAGCATATAACCTGATTTTGTGTTCTATCTTTCCCACGCAAAGGCCCGAAATCATAGGGTCCTGCCTCACTCTGGCCGCCAAAGGCTCCATTACTAGAGCAAAGATTAGCGGCAACAGAGGACATCCCTGACGGGTACCATTCGTGATAAGGAAGGAACCCAACAGGAAGGCAGAAGCCCTGACCCTTGCTGTGGGGGAAGTATAGAGAGCCAACACTGCCTTTTTAAAACTGCCAATAATCCCAAAGCTGTCCAAGACCACCTCTAGGTACCCCCAGTGCACCCTATCAAATGCTTTTTCGGCGTCTAGCGAAATGAGCGCACTGGGGGCCCCCCTATTTTCCAAGACCGCTAGTATATCAACAATTCGCCTCGTGTCGTCCGACGCCTGTCGTTCTGGATGAAACCCACCTGCTCCGGACCGACCAAAGAGGGTAGCACCTCCAAGAGTCTTGACGCCAATAGCTTAGCGTAAATTTTTAAGTCTCCATTCAATAGAGCAATGGGACGAAAATTAGCCGGTACTTTGGGAGTCGTCCCAGATTTCGGTATTGCCGAGATTGTCGCCTCCAGCCCCTCTGGCCGTATCCGTCCCCCCTCCCTCCATTAGGAGAAGAGAGAGAACAAATGTGGGAGGATTTGCTTCAGAAAGGTCGTATAATAGTGGTACGAAAAACCGTCTGGCCCTGGGGCCGAGTTTTTCCTCATAGAGTTGACAACCAAGGCAATCTCGTCCTCTGTAAACGGCGCGTTTAAACGTGCCAATTGGGGAGCATTCAGCTTTGGAAGATGGGCCGGAGCAAGAAAGGATTCCATCGCCGCAGTCGATGGCTGTAGGATATCAGAATCCTCTTTCAGGTTATAAAGGGCCCGCAATGTCAATGGGATTTCTAATCTTCTCTCCCCTAGGATCCAGGATATGGTCAATCTTCGTGGCTTCTCTCTTTTTTTGAATCCTCCTAGCCAAAAGCCTACCTGCTTTGTCTCCCATACCATAGAAACGGGCCTTTAGTTTTTTCAGGTGGAATTCCGCTTTGTAGAGGAGTAAAGAACGCAACTCACGTCGGGTCTCACCTAATTCACATGTAATTTGCGGAGTGGGGGTAGTTTTATGTTGGGCCTCTAAAACTGCTATCTTTTTTGTGAGAGTCCCCATCTGCTCATTTCTTTCACACTTGGCCCTGCTGCATAATTTTTGATAGCTCACTATCCAGTTTTTGCAAAACATAATCAAGAAGAAACAGCAATTCACTGTGTCGTAAAAGTGATGACAGTTTTATTCTTCGGGAACCTAGGGAGAACATCAACTATCCCCAAGAAAAGGTTTTTGGCTGGCTTGAAAAGAAGGGGGTGTAAGGGAGGGGCAACTGTAAGGTCCCTAGCTGCGGGATCCTTCTCCAGGAGGCAGGGAGACCGGGCCTTGTCATGCAGCAGGCACCAACCTGTCTCCCACTCTCATACTAACATGGCCTGTGCTCCTGCGCTGCCCAGCCTTGCCACCCCTGCTGCCGCACCATCCAGAAGCGTCTCCACTGCCTCCTCATACTTCTGGGTTGCAGGGCAGCGCGCCAAGGCAGCACGCATCACAGCTTCTTCTCATTTAAGTGCCAGTACACCTTTACTCAGCAAAGGTTTTTGTGTATTTAAGATCCTGACTTGCTTAGGGAGGTGCCTGGGCAACATTTTTACTTTGAGTTCAAAACGTTGCTATGCTCAGGTCCATGTAACAGTGCTTGCTCAACATTGCCTTGCCACTTTTTGCTATTAATGCCTGGTGTTTCCTTTCAGTGCTAGGTGTCCCTATTCTGGTCATACGGCTGCCTGTAGTCTCGCCATTCTCGTCATCATCCTAGCAGGCTCAGTTAGTTCCCTCTGGACCCTACAGGACCACTTCTTCGGTGACATAGCCTCATATTTCCTCCGGATCTTTCTGGCTATCCAGTCTCCTGCTGGTTTGTCTCATCCAGTTTCTCTGGACCTCTCGCTCCCCCTCACAGACTTTGTATCTCTTGAATTGCTCCTCTGGTCTTGGAGTCATTGCACTCAGCCTCCAGAGCTGTGCCGACTCAACACTGCTCTTGCCGGCGCTCCCTCTGAGGAGTTCGGTGTCTCAGCACAGGGGGGTCCTCTCTTGTGGGTTAACCTGTTATCCTCAATAAATTTCTTGCATTTGTCTAAAGTCCTAGTTTGGTTGATTACTTGGGTTCAGCTTCCACAGAGGTCTCTGTGGTCTAGTGGGTCCATCTTCCTCAGGCATGACAGATTTTGCCCAGGCCAGGGACTCTGCTGATACCCATTTCTCTGACCAGAGGGCACTCGCTGGACTTCGACAGTCAGGAACAACTGGTGACTTTCATGCAGACCCTGGACGCTCGTCTCAGTTCTCTTCAGGCTGTCGAGCCCACCAATGCAACACAACTTGTGAATTTACATCAAGAACTTGACCGGCAATGTGAGACGCAAACCTGGATGCTGACTTAAGACTTCAGTGGATGAACGTTTAACTAACATGCAATTGGCCGCAGCTCCTCCTTCCTTACAGGTTCCTGTGCTTGAGTTGGTGGTTGCCGCTACATCTGGGCCTTTGCCTCAACTCTGCAAGCCTATTCCATACTCTGGTGATCCCAAGTTGTGCAGAGGGGTTTCTTAACCAGTGCCAGCTGCATTTCCGGTTGCTGTTCCAGCAGTACCCAACGAACGTGGCTAAAATGGCCTTCCTAGCCTCTCACCTGGAAGGTGAGGCTTTGATGTGGTTTAATCCCTTACTAGGTCAGAACAACCCCATTGTGTCTCCTCTCCAAGACTTCCTGGAGAACTTCCATAAGATCTTTGATGAGCCAGGATTAGTGGGGTTGTTAATGGAGGCTCTCTTCAACCTACAACAAGGTTCTCTCAGTTTGTCAGTATGCTATTAAGTTCTGCACTCTTGCGTCTAAGCTTCAGTAGAACAACAAGCCCCTGATTGGAGCGTTCCGGCAGTGTTTGTCCAGGAGACTTAAAGATGAATTGGCGGTTTGGGATTTACCAGCTACCCTGTTTGATTTCATCTCTCTCGCCATCTGAATCGACCTTCGCCTTCAAGAGTGGTCCAGGGAGAGAACCCATGAGAGACGATTTCCCCACTTAGCCCCATCCTTCCAAAGACCACTCTTTCCAGCGGATCTGGCTACAGCCTCAGCCCCAAAACCTATGGAGGTCTATTGCGTCAAGTTGGGAAATAGAGTGCGTGAAGAGAGGTTTGCCTATATTGTGAGAGTGCTACCCTTTTTCGCCGCAGATGTCCCAAGAGGCCGGAAAACTCCGCTTAGGTCTGGTAAGAGAGGTCTTCCTAAGTAAGAGCGATTCCTCTCTACCCCTTCCTGTGTCTATGCAGGTGTCTGTTGGTGATGGGCGATTTTCTGAGACTGCCTACCTGGGATTCCAGTTCTGCAGGTAATTTTGTTCAGCATGCTGTGTTTCGTCAGTTTGGAATTCCTGTTGTTCCCTTGCAGCATCCTAGTCTCCTCACTTCTGATGACGGAAGACCCGTGAAAGATTCTATACTAGGTATCACTAAAGAGGTGGAACTTCAGATTTGGGCTCTCCATAAAGGGAAAATTGCTTTCTATGTGCTGCCAAACCTTTCTTCTCCATTTCTGCTAGGTCGACATTGGTTACGAACCCATGAACCGGTTCTGGATTGGCGGACAGGAGACATCCTGTCATCATCATTAGACAGTCCTGTCATCATCATTAGACAGAAAAGAGACAAGAGAGCGCTCCCTGTGAAAGACCTTCCAAAAATAAGAATTAGAGGGGGGGCCGCTAGGCTGCTCACCTTGGGGGGGTTGTGCGCCCCCGCACAACCCCAGATAAAGCCTCCTATTGAACTTATGTCCTCCTGAGGAAGACAGTAGAGTACTGTTGAAACGCGTTGTGGCAGCACAAGGGGCCAATAAAGGTCTGATTTTATTTGATGCTCTGCTTGTGATTCATTTAGCGCTCCACAAGCCGATGGAAAAAAAAACCTTTTTTCCTGTCTGTCATCATCATTGTCTCACACCTGTGCTACCAGAATACTCTTCACGGCCCCCTCCTGCCCTGCCTGGGTTACCGTCTGTCTGCTAGTCCTATTTGGATGTGTTCGACAAGAGTAAAGCTGAGACTCTTCCTCCATGCTGCATATATAAGGGAGCACACTACTACTGTGTAAAAGTGAATACAAAACCTTATTTAATTTTGCTTATATGTGGAACGTGAATTAAAAACATTTAAAATTTATATCACATATAAATGAGGGTATATTGTAGAATATTCTGGAATGTATGTTCTTTTCCCCTATGCTCTCTGAACTCAGCATCATTATATGTACATGTTCAAGTTTATACAACTTCATCACCCGCTGATTGTGCACCGGCATCTTCACTAACACCAGGTCACATGTAATATTCATTTTTATTTCTATAGCACCAAACCTATTCCGCAGCACTTCACATTTCAGAGAAACCAAGTGCAGACAATATGAGACAATACAAAGCAAGGGTATGTGTCCACAGGACGTTTTTTCTGCGTTCTTTGCATGGGTTTTTGCTATGGTTTTATACAAATGGGTGCTAATATGTATCCAGGCCCGGCGTCAGCACCCGGCGCACCCGGGCAAGTGCCGGGGCCCGAATGCTTGGAGGGGGCCCACCGGGCCCCTGAGGGCTAGGGTCACACTTGTGTTGTGACCCTAGCCTGAAGCAAGTATTGTCTGCTGCAGCGCAGAGCGTTTAATGCTATGCGCTGCCAGCAACCAGCCCATAGAAACCCGATGTTTACCTTGCCAACCAGTGGGCAGTGTCTATGGGGCTTGCGGTAAGTGTGCGTCAATATATATATATTATAGTCCGCGATATGTACTAAAGGGGGCCCACTGAGACTTTTTCGCCCGGGGCCCACAGAAACCTGGAGCCGGCCCTGTATGTATCCATGTTTGCTTCTGCTGGGAAGACCAATGTGTTTCACAGAACTTCTGTGTACACACATTGGTTTTGGAACGTCAATGAACATGATGATCCAGGGCCACAACATGGGTAGCTTTATTCAAAGTGAATTAAAAGCATAATAAATATAATAATATAAATATAATAAATAGGGGATTCACATAACTACATGAACCGGTCACTAGAGAGCACCTGTACAAGTACAGAAAAAGTGCTATATAATGCATGGGGGTGTAGATAGATGGCACAAGAGGCTGGATATGGAACAGGGCAAAATGGGAAGAGTTAGATAGGTGAGGTGATAGGCCAATCACGTCACTCATCATCTCATCTCACTCACTCATCTCAGAGATGCGTGTTTAGGGTTCACTTAAAAGTGTGGATATTGGGAATTCATCAAATTGTTCTGGGAAATCTGTTCAAGAGAATTGGTGCAGCTCATGAGAAGCCTTGGAGACCGGAGTGTGAGGTTCGGCTTATAGATGATGTAAGTCTTGGGTCATTAGCGGAATGGAGGGCACATGTAGGGCGATACACCGAGATGAGGGAGGAGATGTAGGGCTGCTCTGTGGAGAGGATGGGTAGGTGATAGAAATGAGGAGGAGATGTAGGGCAGTGCAGAACTGTGGAGGGAACGGGTTAGGAGATAGAAAGAGTTGTGCAGAAACTGTTAAGGGCTTTGTGGTTGAGAGTGATAACTTTATATTGTACTCTGTAGGGGCCCACTGTGATTCTTTCACTCAGGGTCCATGAAAACCTGGAGCCAGCCCTGTGTGTGCAGACTGATAATGGTTACAAACAATGGAAAGAATCCTCAAAGGGGCACCTGAGTGGAGCACAGTACTTTCAAATGCAGAATGCCTGTAGTGATAATTCTATCACTGTGGATATCTGGACACAAAGGCACCAGTGTGTACAAAGAGTGACCTTTGTTCCCCTGTATGCACAACGGACATCTTCTGACATGGTAATTAACGGTGTCAGGAGATGGACAGGTGTCCATCAGATATAGCTGAACTGTTCAATACTAGACCAGCTGCATATCTATGGGAGGAATGTGGAGGAACATTTATTGTGGCATATATATAGTGGAGATTATATAAATATATATATTATTCTCAGTCACTTCCATTAAGTGTACCATTCTGCTCCATTGGTCATCATGCTATGTTGCTCAACTCACTTTTTTTTTAAACTAGATAAGTTTTTATTAAAGTAAATTCACACTGCAAATAACATATTGCAAAGTACATTATGCAACAGAGTAAAACCTCGATCCCCACCCACCCACCTACCCTCCCCTCCTTTCTTTTTATAAGCAAATCAGTTTATTGGTCAAATATAGTCCCTGACAGAAAGAAAAAGGCACATGTAGCACATCCCAATCCACATTTCAGAGAGTACTGATGCCCCGCCACCTCCCCTTCCCCAAGCATCCCTTCCCCATATCCCCGAACAGCAATGAACATGTTGGTTTATACTACCGTCAACCACGTAGACCAAATATTTTCAAACATTTTCTCCTTATGTCTTCTCTTATATATACCGTATGTACTCGTGTATAAGCCGACCCGTGTATAAGCCGACCCCCCTACTTTTGCCCCCAAAACCTGGGAAAACCTATTAACTCGTGTATAAGCCGAGGGTGGACCCCAGCACAGGTATACAGCCCCCAGCAGTGTGGTATACAGCAGCCTCCCCAGTGGTATATACAGGCCCCAGCAGGGTTACAGCAGCCTCCCCAGTGGTATATACAGCAGCAGCCCCAGTGGTATATACAGGCCCCAGCAGTGTTACAGCAGCCTCCCCAGTGGTATATACAGCAGCAGCCCCAGTGGTATATACAGGCCCCAGCAGTGTTACAGCAGCCTCCCCAGTGGTATATACAGCAGCAGCCCCAGTGGTATATACAGCAGCAGCCCCAGTGGTATATACAGCAGCAGCCCCAGTGGTATACAGGCGCCTCCTGCTTGCTGCCGCAAACCTGTAAAGTAATAGATCATGATACTTATCCCTGTCGCCGCCGCCGCTGCTCTGCACCGCGCTCCTCCGGGTATTCATGCTTCTTCCGGCTTCCTCCTCCGGTGGGCGCAGGCAATGACGTCATTGTCTGTGCGCCGGAGGAAGCCGGAAGAGGCATGAAGACCCGGAGGAGCGCGGTGCAGAGCAGCGGCGGCGGCCACAGGGATAAGTATAATGATCTATTACTTTACAGGTTTGCGGCAGCAAGGGGGGGCGCCTGTATACCGATGGGGGGGCGCCTGTATACTGATGGGGGGGCGGGCGGCCTGTGTACACCTTATGACTCGCGTATAAGCTGAGGGGGGGACTTTTCAGGCCAATTTTTGGGCTGAAAAACTCGGCTTATACGCGAGTATATACGGTACTTTCTTTCATATTAATTACCTGAGTTAATTGTCCAAGAAATTCCCTCCTGGACGGGGATTCTTCCTCTATCCATCTCTGTGCTATTAATTTACGTGCAATGTACAAGATCCGTGCTATCGCCAACTTATGCATATTCTCCACCTTCAGTTCCTGCACATATACAAGCACACACGTCACTGGGCGTCCACCAAGCACACAGCCAAACACACCTTCGATTTTAAAAAACACCATAATCCAGTATCCCGATAGTCTGAGACACGACCATAACATATGGAGCAAATCAGCTCCATACGTAGGACAACTAGAATTATCCCGCAGACCCATTTTGAACAGTCGATCCGGTGTTTTATATGTTCGATGGACAATATACAATTGGGACAGTCTACCCGATTCGCTGAGAGACAATTTGGGAATGTATTCTAAGATAGATTCCAACTGATCCTCCGTTATGTCTCCAACATCCTCTTCCAACTTCTCCTTAGCCTTCATCGGGTATTTTCCCAAAAAGGTGTGCAGCAAATCTTGATATATACCAGATATGACCCCTCTCGTTCCTCCCATCATGCAGACATAATGCAGCACAATGTCCCTCTGAATTGTCATATCCTTCAGTTTACGCTGGGTTTGCCAGGCATGTCTAATCCTCGCATAATGAAAATCCCACTGCTCAGGAAGATCAAAGTATGTCCTCAAATCATCAAATGATTTCAAACGACCCCCACTCAATAACTGATTCACATACAGTATTCCCTTCTCCTTCCATCCATGTATACTGCCCAATTTTTTTTAAACTCAATCAGCCAATCATTATTCCAGGCAGGGGAGAAAACGATCAGTCCATCCACTCCTCTAATGGTCTTTTTTTTTTTATATATTTTATTTTCAATTTTTTTCCACATAATTTAACAACATGACAACAAACAATAGAAGCCAAATCACATGTAACAAAAATAACAATAAAGGAAGAAAAGAAGAAGAAAGAAAAAAAAAAAAAAAAAAAAAAAAGAGGAGAAAAGAGGATCATACATTCAATGTTGCACCAAACACTTCCGGGTAAAGTGCAAATTGTTATAAATAAATTAGTATTATGATACAATAAATCAAAACTAGCTTATCTGCATCGTAATCAAATCAAATCAACCTCATCACGACATCATAGTATCCATACCCTTTTCCTAGGCTATATAATATTTACTAACCACCCAGGGCTGCCACATCATTGTTACCTTTCTTTTCCTTGAGTTAGATTGAACCAACATTAATTCATATTTACAGTGTAAATTTACTCTTTCTATTATCTCTTTTATATTTGGAGGAGGAACTTCTTTCCATTTCGTTGCCAGCAATATACGGGTTGCTATCAATATGTGTGAAACTAACCCTCTTATTTGACTTGGAATATTTTCCAAACCAATATGAAGAATCGCCATACATGGATTAATTAATACCGCAATTCCCGTAATTTCCAAGATCACCTGCGCTATTACTGCCCAAAGAGGGGCAAGAGCCGGACACGCAAACCAAACATGTTTCTGAGAACCTACCTGTCCGCAACCTCGCCAGCATAAGCATGAGAGGTGCGTGCTGAACTTAGCAATTCTATTTGGGCACCAATACCATCTCAATTGCGTTTTCTTCAATTGTTCCATGTGATTTATACATGAGGACACTCTTTTAATCTCCTTTATACTATTCCCCCAGGCTTCTAAATCTATTGATTCTCCCAGCTCCTGTTCCCATTTCTCCATGTAAGGGGCTTTGATTCTTTCAACTGGGACTATTAAAGACTTATAAAACGCAGAAATTCCCCTTGTATTTAAATCCGAGGCCATAAAGCATTTGTTTATTCTCCCCTCCCCAGATTCATTACGTCCTAAAGATGAAATATTATCAAATAGGTGTCTAATTTGTAGATATTGGTAAAAGTGTCTACGTATCCCAGTATATTTATTGGATAGTTGGTCAAATGGGAGGAGCCCCATATTTCCCTCCATCTCTCCCAAAGTTTGGATTCCCGCATCCCACCATAATTGAAGGTTTAAATATGGGATATGGGACTCGATAGCATATACCGATATTGACGATCGAGGTATCCTAATAAAGGACGGGACCATTGTCCTCCATAACCTCACTGCCGCACGCATTGTTGGCAATAAGGGAGAGTTAGTGCTTATCTGAATTACCTCTGATTCCAATGCTAATCTGGTGGAACCTCGTCTTGAATAAAATTTTTCAATCTGTAACCATTTCTGATCACCAGTCATCTGCCACCATTCACGTAAACCAACCAAAACCGAGGCCTTATGATACAACATTAAGTCTGGAAACCCCATCCCACCTGCCTCTAATGGAAGGTATAGTATTGTTTTAGCTACACGCGGTTTTTTATGGGCCCAGACATACTTACTAGCTATGCGTTGCAAACCATGAATAAATTTTTTGGGAATATCCAGAGGAAGAGTCCTGAAATAATACAAAATTTTAGGGAGGGCCATCATTTTAAAAATATTTATACGAGCTATCCAAGATGATGTAATTTGATGCATCCCCTCTAATAATACTTTAATTTTTGTATGAAGATTTGTAAAATTAACTTTAATTATCTGGTCTGACGTAGTCAGAGTTATACCCAGGTATGGAATACCTTCATCCATCCACTGGAAGGGAAAAAGCCGCTTTAAATGTTCCTGGGATGTTAATGATACCGCTATAGGGAGAATCACTGATTTATTCGTGTTTAATTTATAATATGATATTCTACTAAATTCCCCTAATTCAGATAAAACTGCGGAGAGGGACTGCTCAATATTCACACAAAAAATAATAACATCATCTGCATAAAGACTGATTTTATGAGCCGCTGTCCCTACCTTTACCCCTGAGATTAATGAAGAATTCCTAATCCTTTCTGCCAAAGGCTCCATACATAGAGCAAAAATTATTGGGGACAGGGGGCAACCTTGACGTGTCCCATTTGTTATATCAAAAGGTCTAGATAGGACCCCTGCTATCCATACTCTAGCCGCTGGCCCGGAGTATATTGCTAGTATCGCAGACAAAATTGGACCCATCAACCCAAACTTTTGAAGAACCCCCTTGACATATCCCCAGTGCACCCTGTCAAAGGCTTTCTCTGCATCCAGTGACAGGAATGCACTGGGGAGGCCTGACAATTCTGCTACCCGAACTAGGTTCAACATCCGGCGTATTCCGTCTTTTGCCTCTCTTCCTCTTACAAACCCAACCTGGTCCGATGAGACCAGGTCGGGGATGATTTGATTTAGGCGAGAAGCCAGCATTTTAGTAAAAATTTTAACGTCGCAGTTTAGCAGCGCGATAGGCCTAAAATTTTTAGGGGTAGTAGGGTCTTTCCCTAACTTAGGAAGAGTAATAATAGTAGCTTCCAAATTAGAGTTCAGCATTAAGCCGTTATTTCTCCACACCGAAAATGTTCTTAATAAAAATGGCGCTAGTATCTCCTGAAAGGTACGGTAATACTGATTAGAGAATCCATCTGGCCCCGGAGCACTCGCTTTTTTTGATTGTTTGATAACTGCTAATATCTCTTCTATTGTAAAGGGGGCATTCAAAAAGGACAACTGCTCCTCCGAGATCTTAGGGAGATTAATGGAGTCAAGATAGTCTTTTATTCCTTGGTCAGTAGGCTGTGGGATCGCCGAGTCCCTCCCCAGGTTGTACAACTCTGTATAATATTTAACGAATTCCTCAGCAATCCCTATAGGGTTTCTAACAGGGGGAGCGCCTGGTTTCAAGATGTAGTCAATCCTTCCTCTTACCTCTCTTTTTATCACTCTACGGGCCAGAACTGCCCCCCCTTATCCCCCGATGAATACCACTTCACCTTTGCTTTACGCAAATTATGAGCGTATGTACGTAGCATCGAGTCTCGCAATTTAAATCTTATTGAAAATATTTCATCAATAACTGAGGGTGTAACAGCCTTCTTATTAAGAGATTCTAAAGAATGCAATCTGTTAAGTAGCTCTTTCCTCTCCCTCTCCTTCTCGCGCTTTATACTAGACGCTTGCTGTATAAGTGTTCCCCTGATAACAGCTTTATGGGCTAACCATAAAATTTCATCATTAACCTCTCCATTATCATTATATTGAAAGTATTCCACCATCTCCGCGGTTACCTTTGATACAACCTTCTCATTCAACAACATACCCTCATTTAGTCGCCATCTAAATATGGGGAGTATTGATAAGACATTGATATTTTAAGATAGATTGGAGCATGGTCTGACCATGTTATCAGTCCTAATTTTGTTTCCAAGGTCTTAGCGAGAATTTTTTCATCTACCATAAAATAATCTATCCGACTATAGGTAAGATGTCGGTGGGAGAAAAAAGTATAATCTCTTTCTGATGCGTGACTATATCTCCAGTAGTCATGATAATGAAATTCATGCATTAATGATTTCATCTCCCACCGAAACCGCCTTCCTCCTTTTATTATTTATTATTTATTCATTTATATTATTTATTCATTTATATAGCGCTATTAATTCCATAGCACTTTACATACATCAGTATTTTTGACTTATCCAGTTCATTAGACATAGGGCAATTAAAGTCCCCACACAAAATTTTCCCCCCCTGTTCTACTCCCTGAATTTTCTGCAGTATGCATCTAATAAATTTACCTTGACCCCTATTCGGGGCATATATTGTAGCTAAAGTGTATATAGCTCCATTCAAGGAACATACCAAAATCAAAAATCTGCCCTCTGGGTCTACATATTTATTTATCAACTCAAACGACACCGTATGTTTAAACATGATACAAACCCCTGCTTTTTTAACCTTGCTATTAGAAAAAAAAATGTTTGGGAAGCGGTTATGGCTAAATCTCCCATTATCTGCTTCCAGGAGGTGTGTCTCCTGTAAGCAGATTATTTCTGCTTGTGATCTTAACACCTCCCTCCAGACCATATTTCTTTTGCCTGGGGAGTTCATACCCTTCACATTTAATGACATTAAATTTATACTCATTCCCACTTATATAAGGGTGTATGACCATAACACCTACCAGGATAAAAAAGCAATACAAGATCCGCTTTAAAGGAAAAAAACAAAAACCAAAAAAACATACCAAAAGAGATAAAGAAAAAAAAAAAACAAAAAATTTCAACCCAACCACAACTAACAATCATCAACCCAAGGCTGATCTCATGAGCCCTAGGGAAAAGGCCCTGTCCCTCGGGCACCGGGCAGAAATAAAAAGGATCTGCCATCATGGGGTCTCAGAAACAATGTCTTGTCTCTGAGTAATGTCTGGAGGACCGTCCACGAGGCCTTCACTCACTCTGCTTCAAACTTTATTCCATTCATTCGTTAACTTTCTCCCCTTCCTCGTTTTAGCTGGGGCAAAAGATATTTTCCATGACTTTAATTTATCTTCGGCTTGTTTTGGAGAAGCGCAGATCACTAAATCATCTTTGTATGATATAAGAAGTTTCACCGGGTTAAATCCCCATCTATATCTGATTTTCACTTCTCTTAGGGCAGCGCATACATGTGCATATTCTCTGCGCTCTGCCAATGTGGCCGCTGACAAGTCTGAAAACACCTGAAGCCCCTGGAATTCCGCAGGCAGCGCAGGAGGCTTCCTCATTTGTTGTACGAACGCTTCCTTAGTGGGAAAGCGTAGTAATCTAACCAGAATATCTCTCGGTAATGAGGGGTCCAAATGTCTAGGTTTTGGGGTTCTATGAACTCTTTCAATTAGCAAATCCCCTGGGGGAGCATTCGGTAATACTGCTGTAAAAAATCTTAACATAAAGGGAGGCAACTGATTATCCGTTATTTCCTCCGGTATACCTCGGATTCTAACATTCTTTCTCCGGGATCTGTCCTCTAAATCATTTAATTTACCATACACTGCAGAAAGCTCGCCTTTTAAAGCCGTATTCTCATCCATCAAGGCATTAATAGTTGTAGTGTACTCTCCCATTTTTGTCTCTAAGTGAGCTGTTCTGTCCCCCACTGAATTCAAGTCTTTCCTTATCTCATTCAGCATTTCACACATATCCTCTTTCAATGAGGCCCGCACTATAGCAACAAAGTCATTCATGTCTCCTCTTGTCAAGGGAGCTGAACTACTATTAGGCTGGCTTCACATTTGCGTATGGGAAGGCAGCGTATTGCTGCGTTCCCATACGCAGTCAAACGCATGCGCACTGCGTTCCTATGTTTAACATAGGAACGCATGGTGCCTGCGTTTGCTGCGTTCGGGTGCGGATGCGGACGATATCTGCTGCTTCCGGTGTCCAGCATCCGCACCCGGGACGCAGCCAGTTGGGTTTTTTTTGTGCGTTTGGGGACCTTGGACAATCAGCAAGCGTCCCCAAGCGTACAAAAAATGCATTGTCTTCAATGGGTCCGCAGTGTCCTCTGCATGACACCGCAGGAGAACGCTGCGGACCCATTGAAAAATCTCCCGGTGGCCGCCGGTGATGTCACAGGAGCTCACCGACGGCCACCGGGAGATCAGCTGAGGCTCTGCTGTCCTCCTTCTCCCCGCCGCCTGTAATCTCCTAGCGATGTCGGCGGGGAGAACAGCTGATCTGAGAGCTGTTTGAATCTTCCCGCGCCGACATCTCCTCTCAGTGTCGGCGCGGGAAGATTCAAACAGCTCTCACATCAGCTGTTCTCCCCGCCGACATGTCCCGGAGCTTACCGGCGGCCGGGGGGGGCGGAGATCTCCGACGCTGATCTCCGCCCCCGGCCCGCCCCCGGACAGCGCCGATTGGCTGCCGGGCTCCCTAGTGATGTGTCCGCAGGCGGACATTATCCGCTGCGGACACATCAAAGTGTCCCTGCTTTTGACAGCGTTTGTGTCTGCATGCCATCAGCATGCAGACACAAACGCTAATGTGAAGCCAGCCTTACTGCTGCTGCTATCATTCTGAATAGGATCTGATCCTCTCCCTCCCCCCTGCGGAGAGCGAGCTGCTCTGGGAGGGGAAGCCGGCATTACCTTGCCTCTTCCATGTAGTGTCTGCCCTCCTGGAAAAAAGTCTGGCAGTCGCTGTGGAGAGGACTGTTTGTTTGCCTTACCCCTTGTCATCATAAAGACTTAAGCTGCAACAACCTCCTGGGCTTCTGACTTCTGAACAGCAGCTTCCAAGGGATCAGCTGAGCGCGACCAGCAGCTCAGCTGTGAGCCGATGCACTGAAGGCTGGAAAGGCAGGACAGGCAGCAGAGCCCGAGCGCAGGAAATCCTCAGCTAGTGACTGGAGCCTGGGGCTGAAGTGCCGGTGAGAATCTTCTAAAAATCATCCAAGAGCAGGAGGAACACAAGCAGGGAGCACCTGAGGAGCATGTGAGCAGGACATGTGATCTGAGCAGCAGTGTTCCGAAGGGCAGATAAGCCGGTAAGTTAATAGGCAGAAGGCAGTAAGCAAACAATGTGCTGCTGGGCGCTGCTAGCCTCGTGCACGGAGCTCTCACAGACTAGGCGGCCGTCACATCCACGTGCGGACACACCCCCACCACCCGGAACTCTGCTTGTGATCCACCTCCTCTAATGGTCTTAATAGCCTCCCAGACATTATATATCAATCCCATCGTTAGGTATTGAAGGCTCAACGTCTTGAAAGTACCATCCTCCAAGTCATATACACTAATATATGGTATATCGACCCAGTGCATTTCTCCTCTTTCCACCCCCAGAAATATTGTCCCTGCACCGCCAAAAAATACATCCAGGATGGGTAGGTGATAGAAATGAGGAGGAGATGTAGGGCAGTGCAGAACTGGGGAGGGAACGTGTTAGGAAATGGACAGAGATGTGCACAAACTAATCCAGGCTGATGAACCTTGTGGGGCCAGAATGGACATCATAGCCATCATCTACATAAGGGTGGGTGTATCCTATGATTACCAACCCTGATGTGTGTACCATGACTCCCTGATGAAGAGGAATCTGAAACGCGTCACGAGGAACGCATCAGATGACATGGTGGCGACTAGAAAGTACTGAGCCCTGAGCAGCCTGGACAACATCAATGAAAGGTTAATCCAAGTCTATGTGGACTCACTTCATGTGAAGCGGTGGAGTAACTGGGTGAGATCGCTCCAATTTGGAGTGCATACTTTGTTTTTTTCCACTTCAACATGTGGTCTGTGTACCATGAGGGGAGTGTATGAACCCTGATATTGCACTTCCTGTAGGTAGGCAGACGTGACTAGAGACATAAGCCAGTATTCCTAGGTATATGGACGGAGTCTGGATTTGGCTCTATCAACCCCTTGGAAAAGAGGAAAGTGGATTACTCACAGCAATACACAGTTTTTTGCACTGTCACTTTTGCATAACTTTCTGTTTTTGTTAGTCTAGACAACTAGGTCTTTTTAACATTTGAGTTCATTAAAAGTTATAGTTTAACTTCTACATTTCTCTATGCTATTGTTTCGCTTAACATTTTCCATATCAATAGATTTTAACCATTCTGGATGCAACCTCCACCCTCCTTGTCGCCCCGGAGCATACCCCATACACAGCGTGGTCATTAAAGGGCAGTGATCAGACAGTACTCTCGGTAAATATGTCACCTCCCCCACCAGTCTGTCCATTCCATCATTTCCCAATGCTAAATCAATGCGAGAAAGTGTGTCATGCGAGACAGAATAACACAAAAAACACTTCATCCTCTCATTCCGTACTCTCCACATATCAATCAAACCAAGCTCCCCAATATATGTCCCAAACGACGTCAATCTGTCACAACCCTCAGTCACACCCTGCAGTCTCACACTCTCTCAGTAATTGTTCATAACATTATTCACATCACCCAGAACCAACATTGGAGCACCCCCACCCTTACTTTACAAGTCACTTATTTCTTGAAGTTTCGTCTTAGAATATGACGGTGGAATATACAGGGCTACCAGGGTCATTCTCCGTCCGAATAGTTTACATATAAGGAGCACATATTGTCCATCCTTATCTACGTGTGCTTCTATCTCCTCATAGTGTGTCTGAGCATGCACCAGCACTGACACCCCTCGTGAGTAAGACATGTGCGTGGAATGGTAAGCCTTTAAAAACCATTTTTTAGTTAACCAATGCACTGTATCCCTCGTCAAATATGTTTCCTGCAAACACGTAATGGATGGCGCACAATTCCTAACATAATTCAAAACTTCCGCTCGTTTCGTCCCATCAGAAAATCCCCGGACATTCCAACTCAATATCTGAATCTTAGTGTTACTCATGGGCAGGTAAAAGAAAGAACATGGCATGACAATCCCGGTCCCACGTTACCCCTGGCCGCAACCAAAATATCATCAGTAACCAATCTCCCCCCTAGTCCATACCCAGCACATGGGATAGCTTATGGCCAGTGGAGGAAGAATTCGAGAGTATACAAATGACACAAGGGCTCACAGCTGCTTTTTTCTTAGATTGCTGTAGCTCCTTTGTCACTGACTTAATAATAATAATAATAATAATAATAATCTTTATATAGCGCCAACATATTCTGCAGCGCTTTACAATTCGGAGGGGACATGTACAGTCATAAGTAACTATTATATAAAAAATACAATACAATAATTAAAAGAAAAGAAAAAGGTTGACCCTGCTCATAAGAGCTTACAATCTACAATCAGGAGGGGGTGACACAAAGTACAGGTGCTTATTTACAATGAGGTTCCGGCCATCTTGGGGAAATGGGGGTTCTGGAAAGGGCTGCATTAGTGGCCATCAGCCAATATGTGTAGAGCTGTTGGATTTGGTGGAACTTGATGAAGAATTATGTTCACAGAAGTTGTGAATGGGTCATATATAAAGGACTTCGATTAGGGTTTGTAATAGGATACCTTAAAAAGATGCGTTTTTAGGGAGCGCATAAAACTGTGTAAGTTGTGGATGGTCCTAATTTCTTGGGGTAGAGCATTCCAGAGAATTGGTGCAGCTTGGAAAAGTCTTGGAATCGGGAGTGGGAGGTTTGGATTAGCGTGCATATTAGTCAAGGGTCGCTTGTAGGTCTCAGAGAACGTGTGGGGAGATAGACAGAGATGAGGGAGGAGATGTGGCGCTGTGAAGAGTCTTATGGGTGAGAACAAGCAATATGAATTGGATGCTATAATGTATGGGTAGCCAGTGCAATGACTGGTACAGAGTGGAGGCGTCCGAGTAACGGTTAGCCAGATAGGTGACCCTGGCTGCTACATTGAGGATGGGCTGGAGAGGGGAAAGTCTAGTGAGAGGGAGGCCAGTTAATATAATAATAATAATAATATAATAATATTTTCATTTATATAGCGCTATTATTTACAGAGCGCTTTACATACATTTGCATCACTGTCCCTCTTGGGGCTCACAATCTAAACATCCTATCAGTCTTTGAAATGTGGGAGGAAACCGGAGTGCCCAGAGGAAACCCAAGCAAACACGTGGAGAACATACAAACTCCTTGCAGATGTTGTCCTTGGTGGGAATTGAAACCAGGACCTCAGCGCTGCAAGTCTGTAGTGCTAACCACTGAGCCACCGTGCCGCCCACTTAAGTTGGGTCCCCGCTTTATCGGTTCGTTTAGAATTTCAGGGGTCATAACCCACTGGCCTTCTGGTTGGAATTACCTGCAGTGTACAGGATTCATAATGTTTTCCATAAGTCTCTCCTGAATAGGTTTGTGGGTTCAGGGGACGCTATTCCCACTCCTCCACCACCAATCTTAGTGGATGGCTCTTTGGAGTTTGAGCTATCCAGGATTGTAGACTCTCATATCGTTCGTTGTTCACTACAATATCTGGTGCACTGGCTAGGCTATGGTCCTGAGGAAAGGACTTGGGTGCCTGCTGCAGATATCCATGCTGATCTACTTGTTGCTGTTTTTACAGTTAATAGAGAATTACAATAATCAAGACCGGAGTGGATCAGGGCAACAGTTAGTGTTTTTGTTGTTTCGATGGTGAGAAAGGGGCAGATTCTTGATATGTTCTTCAGGTGCAAGCAGCAAGAGTGGGCGAGAGATTGTATATAGGAGGTAAAGGAGAGATCGGTGTCAAACATAACACCCAGACAGCAAGCCTGCTGCCTAGGTGTTGTCGTGTTGCCACACACTGAAAAGGAGATGTGAGATTTAGAGAGGTCAGTAGAGGGCGGGATAATGATAATCTTTATATATATATATATATATATATATATATATATATATATATCGCCAACATATTCCGCAGCGCTTAACAATTCAGAGATCGATATACAAACAGTCTTAAAAAACAGCTGTGGAAAATACAATAGTGGGGGAATAAAATTGACAACCCTGCTCGCAAGAGCTTACAATCTACGATAAGGTGGGGATGACACAAAGTACAGGGGCTCATATACAATCATAGTCCAACCATCTTGAGAATGTGTGGAATAGATAAAAGTGGAGTAAGTGGCCACCAGCCTATCTGTGTAGAGCTTTTGGGTCTAATCGAGCCTGACAGTTTTGTTTAGGGAAGTAGTGGATAACCTGTGTCTAAATTACTTCGATTAGGGAGAATGATAGGCCGCTCTAATAAGATTTTATTTTTAGGGAGTGCTTAATACTATGTAAGTTGTGGATAGACCTAATTTCTTGGTGTAGAGCATTCCAGAGAATTGGTACAGCTCGGATGAATTCTTGGAGCCGGGAATGGTAGGTTTGGATTAGGGCAGATGTTAAGAAGTATAATGCTGCAACACTCTTCACAATATGACTGTGTAAAGCTTTAAAGCTAATGATTAATGATTAGTAGTGAAAAGCAGGGCTATAATGTATAGCTAAAGGTGTATCTAAAGGGGGAACACAGTAATTATTATTATTATTATTAAGGGGGTGAGGGGGTAGAAACGACAACAAATCAATCGTACGGGTACAATAGGAAGAGGATTCTGTCCGCGAGGGTTCACAGTCTAGAGGTAGTGGGGGGGAGACGGTAGGAGGGGGAGAGGTGAGATGGTGCAGTGAATTGGGTCTCAATGTGTGTTATAGGATTGTAGGATCTCAATCTCCTCCTCCATATAGGCTTGTAGTTACTGTACCTGATAAAAAGAAATGAGAGTCTTAGCTTCAACAATGGCGTCACTGCGAAGAGCCCGGTAACTGCGCCAAAGTACTCTCATAATACCGGGTCCTATACTAACACTGTGTGCTGTGTGCAATTGCTGGAATGGGGTTATAAGCCTAAGAATGCAATTAAAAACAGCTGTCTCAGGACAAGGGGTTCAGTAAAATGAAGGGATAGGCGTAGCTACAGGGCGGGGGAAGGGAGCACAATCCAAAAAATGAGAAATATATATATAGAATAAGGACTGGCTTCACCTAAATTCGAGGTGCAAGTCCCTTATTCTGTATATATAGGGCAGATGTTAGTCTCAAGTCACTCTCAGAGCGAAGAGAACGGGTAGGGTGATAGACAGAGATGAGGTTACAGTTCAGAAAAGGGTCCACAGCACTTGTTTCCAAAGCAAGGGTTGTTTATTCCAGCTTAGGCAGACATGGCGACGTTTCGAGCCTTATCAGCTCTTTATCCAGCAACCACATAACATATAATGCAGTCTTTTATACACCTTTAGCCTCTTGCCTCACTTCCTTACATGCAATTTACATAAATTAATTTCAATAACAATGCCCATTACCTAATTGATCCTCATGTGAATATATTAAAACAGTGCTCCATACATATCCTTAATCAGAAGTTAATAATTCTCATCTCGTTCATAGCTCTAGCCACATCAATGCTGATCATGTACTACTCAACACAATATCAAACTAGTTTAACTACATTACTGTTATCTATATGCGTTTTATTGTACAGTATGGGACAGTCTGGGAGCGGCTTACCGGGTTCCTGCATTGTAGCATGTGTTTTCAGCGTCCCGGAAGCGTCTGCTGTGTGTAATCAGCTCAGCCCCCTCCTCCGTCAGCGTGGCAACTGACGTGCGCGGTGACGTCACCACGTCCGCGCATGCGCTGTCATCAAACTCCGTCAGTCTCCATCTTTGTTGGGGCGATCCTCGGTGTAAGCAGTGTACTGCTTAATCACTTGTGTTTTTTTACTATGTAAAGTGCTTTGTGCGTCTCCATCTTTGTTGGGGCAATCATCAATTTAGGTGAAACACTACTTTATCTCTTGTGCTTATTTTACTATATAAAGTGCTTTGTGCGTCTAAAGTGCCAAATATTATTACCGTATATACTCGCGTATAAGCCGAGTTTTTCAGCCCAAAAATTGGCCTGAAAAGTACCCCCTCGGCTTATACGCGAGTCAGTGCGGGGGCTGCTGTATACAGCGGTATAAAGCAGCCCCCGCATCCCCAGTAATGCAGGGCCCCCCCCTCATGCTCCGGTCACCTGTAAAGCAAATTATACTTATCAGTGTCCCGCTGCCGTCCGCGCCCGCCGCTGCCGACATCGCGATCCTGCATCTTCATGCATCTTCTTCCTGTTTCTGTGCGCGTCGCAGGCAATGACGTTATTACCGGCGACGCGCACAGGAAACAGGAAGAAGTCGCATGAAGACGGAGGATCGGGATGTCGGCAGATGCGGGCGCGGACGGCAGCGGGACACTGATAAGTTATAATTTGCTTTACAGGTGACCGGAGCATGAGGGGGGGGCCCTGCATTACTGGGGCTGCCTGTATACTACCACTGAGGCTGCTGTATATAGGGGCCCTGCATTACTGGGGCTGCAATACCACTGGGGCTGCTGTATATAGGGGCTGCTGTATACACCACTGGGGCTGCAATACCACTGGGGCTGCTGTATATAGGGGCTGCTGTATACACCACTGGGGCTGCAATACCACTGGGGCTGCTGTATATAGGGGCTGCAATACCACTGGGGCTGCAATACCACTGGGGCTGCTGTATATAGGGGCTGCTGTATACACCACTGGGGCTGCAATACCACTGGGGCTGCTGTATATAGGGGCCCTGCATTACTGGGGCTGCAATACCACTGGGGCTGCTGTATACACCACTGGGGCTGCAATACCACTGGGGCTGCTGTATATAGGGGCTGCTGTATACACCACTGGGGCTGCAATACCACTGGGGCTGCTGTATATAGGGGCTGCAATACCACTGGGGCTGCAATACCACTGGGGCTGCTGTATATAGGGGCTGCTGTATACACCACTGGGGCTGCAATTCCACTGGGGCTGCTGTATATAGGGGCTGCTGTATACACCACTGGGGCTGCAATACCACTGGGGCTGCTGTATATAGGGGCTGCAATACCACTGGGGCTGCTGTATATACCACTGGGGCCTGCTGTATATCATACTGCTGGGGCCTGTATACCACTGCTGGGGGCTGTATACCTGTGCTGGGGTCCACCCTCGGCTTATACGCGAGTCAATAGATTTTCCCAGGTTTTGGGGGCAAAAGTAGGGGGGTCGGCTTATACACGGGTCGGCTTATACACGAGTATATACGGTAGTGTACCTCTATCTCACAGTGCTTATGTATAGTAAATTACACTCATTTCATTAGTGCTACCTTAATTATTAAATGGCAATAAGCCTAATTTTTTGTGCTAAAATTGCTCTAGTATCTGTGACCCTATCCTAAGAGTGACATTCACAGGAATATATCCCGGTTTATTTTAAACCTTCCCTATCCGCCCCATTTTTCTGAGTGTTTCTTTTTGGATTATATCAAACCTCAATTGTTAACCCTCTATTTATTTGGGGCTATTTAGGGATTATCCTGATTTTATACCTTCTTACTCTCTTATTCTGGTCAATATGTGACTAAGTGCTCCCGTGTTTAATAAATACTTCATACTTTACCAACTTATTCTAAAATGGTTCATTAAAAACCCTCGCAAAGGGGTGACTAATTAGTGCGTCATGTTGTATGCCGTTACCATGCAGTGCTCCCTATACCGCCGCTCCCATTCTTTCAACACTGTGTGGACTCTATCAGCATTTTTTTGATGATCTCCTTCTGATTTCTGTATCTTCATATTTTTCTATAAAACAATTTAAAATAATGGTGTTAATAGCTCTGTGTGACTTAAAATCCATATTTAAAAGACAAACGTGGTTTACATGTATACAATCTATTATGAGAGAGTTTCCAATCCTATTGATTTAAAGGGCGATCCCTAACTTGTAGTCTACATTTAGGCCCCCAGGTTTTAATGTGCCCAACTTTTTTATCCACTTTAATTCCTGTATCCTCAGGTGTTTCTCACGGTCACCTCCTCTTCTCATTAGTGGTATTCCATCAATCACTCTCACTCTTAAATCCCACTCATCATGTCCTGCCTCCGTAAAGTGTTTTGACACCGGTAAATTCATTATCTTTTTCCTAATGCTGTACCTGTGCTGGCTCATCCTAATCCTCAGTTCTAAAGTTGTCTCCCCTACATAATATTCTTTGCACGGGCACTCCAATAGATAAACTACATGGTCAGATGCACACGTGAAAAATTGCTGAATCTTATATGTCTTTCCTTTAACTTCATACGTGTTTCCCTTTTTCATCAATTGGCAATTGACACAGCCAATGCAGGGAAAACTCCCTGTCCTTACAGTGCCCGTTAGTGTGGTTTGTCGCTTGAATGTACCAATGTCTGACTGTACTAGGCGGTCTTTTAGGTTTCGGCCCCTTCTAAAAGAAAAAAGTGGTGGTTCCTTAAATTCCCTCACCTCCGGCAAACCGTTACTTAGGATCTGCCAATTTCTTCTTATCGCCTGCACTATCTCCCTGGACTCTTCACCATAGGTTGTCACTACTGGTAACCTCCAACCTTTTCTTTGAGTGGTCCTGTCTTTACTCCGTTTATTTTTACTAATTTCTAGGACTCTGTCTGGGTAGCCCCTATCTCTGAATTTAACCATCAGCTTAACAACTGCTTCCTCTCTTTTCTCCTCATCACTAACAATGCGTCTTATTCGCTCAACCTGTCCTATTGGTATGGCCCTCTTCATCTCTGTAGGATGACTACTGTTGAAATGTAACAACCTGTTCCTGTCTGTTGGTTTCACATGTAAAGTAGTGCTTAGTTTCCCACCTTCCAGCTCAACATTCACATCAAGGAACTGTAGATTGGTCTTTGAGTATACCATTGTGAACTTAATGCTGGTGTCCACTGTGTTCAAGTACCTATGGAATTCCTCGAGCTCTTGGAAATTGGCAGATCCTAAGTAACGGCTTGCCGGAGGTGAGGGAATTTAAGGAACCACCACTTTTTTCTTTTAGAAGGGGCCGGAACCTAAAAGACCGCCTAGTACAGTCAGACATTGGTACATTCAAGCGACAAACCACACTAACGGGCACTGTAAGGACAGGGAGTTTTCCCTGCATTGGCTGTGTCAATTGCCAATTGATGAAAAAGGGAAACACGTATGAAGTTAAAGGAAAGACATATAAGATTCAGCAATTTTTCACGTGTGCATCTGACCATGTAGTTTATCTATTGGAGTGCCCGTGCAAAGAATATTATGTAGGGGAGACAACTTTAGAACTGAGGATTAGGATGAGCCAGCACAGGTACAGCATTAGGAAAAAGATAATGAATTTACCGGTGTCAAAACAGTTTACGGAGGCAGGACATGATGAGTGGGATTTAAGAGTGAGAGTGATTGATGGAATACCACTAATGAGAAGAGGAGGTGACCGTGAGAAACACCTGAGGATACAGGAATTAAAGTGGATAAAAAAATTGGGCACATTAAAACCTGGGGGCCTAAATGTAGACTACAAGTTAGGGATCGCCCTTTAAATCAATAGGATTGGAAACTCTCTCATAATAGATTGTATACATGTAAACCACGTTTGTCTTTTAAATATGGATTTTAAGTCACACAGAGCTATTAACACCATTATTTTAAATTGTTTTATAGAAAAATATGAAGATACAGAAATCAGAAGGAGATCATCAAAAAAATGCTGATAGAGTCCACACAGTGTTGAAAGAATGGGAGCGGCGGTATAGGGAGCACTGCATGGTAACGGCATACAACATGACGCACTAATTAGTCACCCCTTTGCGAGGGTTTTTAATGAACCATTTTAGAATAAGTTGGTAAAGTATGAAGTATTTATTAAACACGGGAGCACTTAGTCACATATTGACCAGAATAAGAGTAAGAAGGTATAAAATCAGGATAATCCCTAAATAGCCCCAAATAAATAGAGGGTTAACAATTGAGGTTTGATATAATCCAAAAAGAAACACTCAGAAAAATGGGGCGGATAGGGAAGGTTTAAAATAAACCTGGATATATTCCTGTGAATGTCACTCTTAGGATAGGGTCACAGATACTAGAGCAATTTTAGCACAAAAAATTAGGCTTATTGCCATTTAATAATTAAGGTAGCACTAATGAAATGAGTGTAATTTACTATACATAAGCACTGTGAGATAGAGGTACACTAATAATATTTGGCACTTTAGACGCACAAAGCACTTTATATAGTAAAATAAGCACAAGAGATAAAGTAGTGTTTCACCTAAATTGATGATTGCCCCAACAAAGATGGAGACGCACAAAGCACTTTACATAGTAAAAAAACACAAGGAATTAAGCAGTACACTGCTTACACCGAGGATCGCCCCAACAAAGATGGAGACTGACGGAGTTTGATGACAGCGCATGCGCGGACGTGGTGACGTCACCGCTCACGTCAGTTGCCACGCTGACGGAGGAGGGGGCTGAGCTGATTACACACAGCAGACGCTTCCGGGACGCTGAAAACACATGCTACAATGCAGGAACCCGGTAAGCCGCTCCCAGACTGTCCCATACTGTACAATAAAACGCATATAGATAACAGTAATGTAGTTAGACTAGATTGATATTGTGTAGTATGGTACATGATCAGCATTGATGTGGCTAGAGCTATGAACGAGATGAGAATTATTAACTTCTGATTAAGGATGTGTATGGAGCACTGTTTTAATATATTCACATGAGGATCAATTAGGTAATGGGCATTGTTATTGAAATGAATTTATGTAAATTGCATGTAAGGAAGTGAGGCAAGAGGCTAAAGGTGTATAAAAGACTGCATTATATGTTATGTGGTTGCTGGATAAAGAGCTGATAAGGCTCGAAACGTCGCCATGTCTGCCTAAGCTGGAATAAACAACCCTTGCTTTGGAAAGAAGTGCTGTGGACCCTTTTCTGAACTGTATGTATAATTGAGGCTGGAAGGAGCCTCTGGGACGCTTTGCACTCTGTACTATACCAGCATTACACGCTGCTTCTAACTTTCAGAGATGAGGGTAGAGAGATCGGGAGGTTCTGCACCATAAAAAACTTTGCGGGTGAGAACAAGCAATTTGAATTGGATCCTATGCCCAGCCAGTTTAATGACTGGCACAGACCAGAAGCATCCAAGTTGTGCATGTAGTAGGACGAGAGGAGCCTGGAGACTTCTTCTGTAAGTGGGTCAAATGTGGAGAGTGAGCCAGAGGACATTTGGGGAGAGATAGGAGTAAGAGTGCTTTGCAGTTGGGAGTTCATTTCCTGATGGATGTGTTCTATTTTCTCAGTGAAGTAAGAAGCCAGATTATCAGCACAGAGGTCATTGATAGAGGCCTGCACTTTAGGATTAAGGAGAGAGTGAAAGGTGTCAAAGAGTTTCTTTGGGTTGTTGGATAGTAAGGAGATCTGTGAGGAGATCAGGGCAGTGAAGTAGGTCTGTTTGGCAAGTGAAGGGCAGAGTTGTAGGTTCTTAGCATAAATTTGTAGAGGATGAAGTTTTCTGGTGTGCGAGTTTTCCTCCATAGACGTTCAGCACTCCTAGAGCATCGCTGGAGGAATCGAGTTTGTGATGTGAGCCAGGGCTGTTTTACTCAGTGTTTGGTAGTTTTGATGTTGAAGGGCGCTACTTCGTTCAGGGTGCTTCTGAGAGAGTTGTTGTAGTGATTCACTACAAGACAGGAAAAGGAGGAGATTGGGAACAGATGAGTGTAGAGAGTCTGTGAGTGTTTGAGGGTTGATGGGCTGAAGATTTCTGAATGTGTGATTAGGTAGGAGTGTGGTGGGATGAGCGAGGATTTGGGAGCATGAAGGAGAGAATGTTGTGGCCAGAGAGAGGAAGAGGTAAGTTATCTAAGGAGGAAGTTGAACAGAGATGGGCAAAGACCAGGTCAAGGGTGTTACTATCTCTGTGTGTCTTGGATGTTGAGAGCTGTGAAAGGCCAAGAGAAGTTGTTAGAGATAGGAGCTGGGATGCAGATGGGGAGATGGGGCTGTTTATGGGGATGTTAGTCTCCGAGAATAAGGGTTGGTAATTCTGAGGACATGAAGTGTCCACATGGAGAAATGGTTGAGGAACTGGGTGGGTGACCCTGATGGGCGGTATACCACCACTACTGAGGGGGAGGGGATGGAAGAGCCTAATAGTGTGGACCTCAAAAGAAGAGAATGAGAGTGATGGAGCTGGGGGGATGACCTGGAAAGTATATTGTGGGGACAGGCGTAAGCCATCTCTACCACCATGTCTAGTCCCAGGTCTCGGGGCATTAGAGAAATGAAAACTGCCATGAGAAATGGCGGCTGGGGAAACAGTGTTGGAGTCCTGAATCCAGGTTTCTGTGAGGGCCAGCAGATTAAAAGAGTGAGAAAGTAGTGGATAAAGGGAAGCTTGTTGCATACATATCATGGATTCCAGAGAGCACAGTTAAAAGAGGGAGATGAAGGTGTGCAAGCAATGTTAATGAGGTTAGTACGGTCTCTATGTGAGGTTGGGGAGGCGTTAAACTAGATAGAGGGTGGACCAGGATTGGAAGAGATATCATCTGACAGGAGCAAAAGTAACGAGAAAGAGCAAATAGTTTTTGGATTTAGGACATTGTTTTTGATTCAATACTCTGTAATATGATAGACTGAGATTATTCAGTAAGGTGAAGACAGCATGGGTGCTGAACATAGTAAAGGGAAGCAGAGAGGAGCTCATGTGGATGAGGGGTGATGGAGGGGGGATGGGGCGGTGAAAGTGAATGGCAAAGGCACATAGGAAGATAGACATTGACATAAAGGACGTAGTTAAAAATGAGTCTCCTGCCCTGACTAACTGTCATACAGAATCAAACTGGTAAGTGTAGAATATGGTGCAACAGATGACACATAGAGTTTACATCAATTGCAGATATTGTACCATGAGACGGGTTGACATAGAATGTGATTTAAATAGCAAGATATTATCAAAGCAAGCAGAAATCTAGTACCTTCCACTTCCAGGAAATTCCAGTCAATTCAAGTCAAATTCATACAGTTGTGGCCAAAAGTATTGACACCCCTGCTATTCTGTCAGATAATACTCAGTTTCTTCCTGAAAATAATTGCAATCACAAATTCTTTGGTATTATTATCTTCATTTATTTAGTCTTCAATGAAAAAACACAAAAGAGAATGAAGCAAAAAGCAAAACATTGATTATTTCACACAAAACTCCAAAAATGGGCCAGACAAAAGTATTGGCACCCTAAGCCAATACTTGGTTGCACAACCTTTAGCCAAAATAACTGCGATCAACCGCTTCCGGTAACCATCAATGAGTTTCTTACAATGCTCTGCTGGAATTTTAGACCATTCTTCTTTGGCAAACTGCTCCAGGTCCCTGATATTTGAAGAGTGCCTTCTCCAAACTGCCATTTTTAGATCTCTCCACAGGTGTTCTATGGGATTCAGGTCTGGACTCATTGCTGGCCACCTTAGAAGTTTCCAGTGCTTTCTCTCAAACCATTTTCTAGTGCTTTTTGAAGTGTGTTTTGGGTCATTGTCCTGCTGGAAGACCCATGACTTCTGAGGGAGACCCAGCTTTCTCACACTGAGCCCTACATTATGCTGCAAAATTTGTTGGTAGTCTTCAGACTTCATAATGCCATGCACACGGTCAAGCAGTCCAGTGCCAGAGGCAGCAAAGCAACCCAAAACATCAGGGAACCTCTGCCATGTTTAACTGTAGGGACCGTGTTCTTTTCTTTGAATGCCTCTTTTGTTCTCCTGTAAACTCTATGTTGATGCCTTTGCCCAAAAAGCTCTACTTTTGTCTCATCTGACCAGAGAACATTCTTCCAAAACGTTTTAGGCTTTCTCAGGTAAGTTTTGGCAATCTCCAGTCTGGCTTTTTTGTCTCGGGGTAAGAAGTGGGGTCTTCCTAGGTATCCTACCATACAGTCCCTTTTCATTCAGGCGCCGACAGATAGTATGGGTTGACACTGTTGTACCCTCGGACTGCAGGGCAGCTTGAACTTGTTTGGATGCTAGTCGAGGTTCTTTATCCACCATCCGCACAATCTTGAAATCTCTCGTCAATTTTTCTTTTCCGTCCACATCTAGGGAGGTTAGCCACAGTGCCATGGGCTTTAAACGTCTTGATGACACTGCGCACGGTAGACACAGGAACAATCAGGTCTTTGGAGATGGACTTGTAGCCTTGAGATTGCTCATGCTTCCTCACAATTTGGTTTCTCAAGTCCTCAGACAGTTCTTTGGTCTTCTTTCTTTTCTCCATGCTCAATGTGGTACACACAAGGACATAGGACAGAGGTTGAGTCAACTTTAATCCACGTCAACTGGCTGCAAGTGTGATTTAGTTATTTCCAACACCTGTTAGGTGCCACAGGTAAGTTATAGGTGCTGTTAATTATACAAATTAGAGAAGCATCACATGATTTTTCTAACAGTGCCAATACGTTTGACCACCCCCTTTTTTATGTTTGGTGTGGAATTATATCCAATTTGGCTTTAGGACAATTCTCTTTTGTGTGTTTTTCATTGAAGACAAATTAAATGAAGATAATAATACCAAAGAATTTGTGATTGCAATCATTTTCAGGAAGAAACTGAGTATTCTGACAGAATTGCAGGGGTGTCAATACTTTTGGCCACAACTGTATATTTAAGGATAATATTTTTTATATATTATAATACATTTATACTTATAATTATATTAGTAAACAATCTAAATCAAATTTTCTATTCTCTATGCCCAACACATCTGTATAACACTTTCCCTAAAGTATGTATTAATAGTATGTCACAACACTACCATATAATGAAATACATGACATAAATCAATTTCCAAAGTGCCTCCCAAAAGGCATCTATATAAGTATTATGAAGAACATATTAAAATAAGAATAAAGAAAAAAAATGAAAAGATTATAAGTAATAAACCACATTTAAATAACCATTTTCATCAATTAATAGTAATATATATGCACAATAATGAATTTTCACTAAATATATCTTCCTCTTCTAGCTTCTGTTCAATCTGCGAAGCTGGAGATTGTAGAGAGCTCGCCAGCTCTATTTGCTCACATAGTTTCTCAGTTACGTTCTCTTTAAGCCAATTACGTAGCCGTTCCAAAAAAACTGATTGAAGTAATACGTTATGATCTACGCTCCAAGCGTAAGTAAGCAGCGAAGTCCGACGATACGCAAAGAGCTTAGTTACTTCTTAAATCTAACACTTCACGCAGGTTTAATGCAAATAACGGAGTCTCAGGAATAAGTACCTCACAGCAGAACCAGTTGCGTAAACAGCGTACCCCAATAGCGTAAATACCAGAACATATAGTTTTGTCTTTCAGATTTCAATAAACTGTGAAAAAGACCTCAAAAGGTTATTTAACCTCCCGAAATAGGGGATGAAGCTTCTCAAACTCCAAATAATGTAGTTTTAGATAGTTATTAGTAAAAGGCAATAACTCCATAGGTGATGCAGTGGAATGATGAATCTGAGGTAAATTTGTGTACCAAAGTCTTAGTTCTCTTTTTAACAAAACTGAGAGCACTCTCAGAAGTCAAACAAGTAATCAGTAATTATGATCTTCAATCATACCAGTGACGCTTCCATATAAAGTCATCATTATTTTCAATAAACAAAATGGCGGATCTTGCGTCCTGACAGTTAATGCTCTTAATAAATAATGCTGAATTGATGAGAAAAGAGCACATAAGACAGAAAATTTAGTCATAGAGTATAATAAAGAGAAAAAAGCCGTGTATTATAATGTCTTCAAGTGACTGCGCACTAAATACAACAGCTTTAACAATCTCCTCAGAAATCCTTTTTAAACACATTGTGAGGTGAAATCAAGTCCAAAACATACCATTAAGGTCTCAAATTACTCCAGAACATTTAGGAATCAATATCCAAAGCTTTTGGTAGAGAAATAATGCCTTGAAGGCATTAAACCCTGTAGATTATCTTGATGACAAGAGCTCAGTAGAAAATGATCCTACGCCATCACTCAGCAGGCCACACCCACATTCATTTTTTTTTTATCATATAGTGTACTGGAAAACAGGAAAATTGTTTGTTTTTTTTTATTCCCTGACATTCACTATATGTTAACACTGACGTGTCAGTATGATGTCTGGGGTCAGCACTACATGGTAACACTGAGGTGTCGGTATGATGTCTCGGGTCAGTACTATATGGTAGCATTGATGTGTTGGTATGGTGCCTCAGGTCAGTACCATATGGTAACACTGATGTGTTGGTATGATGCCTCGGGTTGGTACTATATGGTAACACTGATGTGTCTGTATGATGCCTCAGGTCGGTACAAGTTTGTAGATACCAAACTTGTTACTTTTACTGTTATCTAAGTGGTGAAAAAAAATTCAGAAGTTTTTAAAGAAAAATAATTGCACTTTTGTCGGCATTCTTCGTGACCCATAGCGTTCTCAGTTTTTGGAATCTGGGGCTGTGTGACAACTTATTTTTTATCTTGAACTTTTATTGGGGGGGTGTTCATATATTTTTTTTAAACCTTTTTTTTTTCCACTTTTACTTTATTTTATACTGCCCCTTAGGCTACCTCAGCTCTGCAGACTCTGATCGCTTGTGCGCTGCAAAGCTGCTTAAGCTTCAGCATCCCTCTGCACTGCACAAATAGCATTCTGCAGTTGACCCTGCTTCGGCATCCCTGGGAGGAATTGCTTCATGACAGCACCTGGGGTAATCAGCTGTCCCCAGACTGTCCATCCCCCTGTGTGGCCTATCTCCCATTGTCTCTCTCTCCATCCTCCTGTGAGCTCCCATTGTATCTCTCCCCATCCCCCTGTGTGCTCTCTCTCTCCCATCGTCTCTCTCCCAATCCCCCTGTGTGCTCTCTCTCTCCCATCGTCTCTCTCCCAATCCCCCTGTGTGCTCTCTCTCCTATTGTCTCTCCCCATCCCCATGTGCACTCTCTCCCATTGTCTCTCTCCATCCCCCTGTGTGCTCTCTCTCTGGGCTCTCTCCCATTGTTTCTCTCTCCATCCCCCTGTGCGCTCCCTCTCCCATTGTCTCTCTCCCCATCCCCCTGTGCGCTCTCTCTCTCCATCCCCCTGTGCGCTCTCTCTCTCCATCCCCCTGTGCGCTCTCTCTCTCCATCCCCCTGTGCGCTCTCTCTCTGGGCTCTCTCCCATTGTTTCTCTCTCCATCCCGCTGTGCACTCTCTCTCCCATTTTCTCTCACCATCCCCCTGTGCGCTCTCTCTCCCCAATCCCCCTGTGCGCTCTCTCTCGCCATCCTCCTGTGCTCTCTCTCTTCCATTCGCTTTCTCTCCATCCCCCTGTGCGCACTCTCCCATTGTCTCTCCCTCCATCTCCCTGTGTGCTCTCTCTCCCATTATCTCTCTCCCCATCCCCCTGTGCGGTCTCCCATTGTCTCGCTCCATCCCCCTGTGTACTCTCTCTGTGGGCTCTCTTCTATTGTCTCTCTCTCCATCTCCCTGTGTGCTTTCTCCCATTGTCTCTCTCCATCCCTCTGTGCGCTCTCTCTGTGTGCTCTCTCCCATTGTCTCTCTCCATCCCCCTGTACTCTTTCTCTGTGTGTTCTATCCCATTGTCTCTCTCCATCCCCCTGTGCTCTCTCTGTGCGCGGTCTCCCATTGTCTCTCTCCCCACACTCCTGTGCTCTCTCTCTCATTGTCTCTCCACCCCCCTGTGCGCTCTTTGTGCGCTCTCTCTCTCATTGTCTCTCCATCCCCCTGTGCGCTCTATGTGCGCTCTCTCTCCCATTTTCTCTTTCCCCACACTCCTGTGCTCTCTCTCCCATTATCTGTCCCCATCCTCCTGTATGCTCTCTCTCCCATTCTCTCTCCATCACCCTGTGCGCTCTCTGTACTCTCTCCCATTGTCTTTCTCTCCATCGCCTTGTGCGCTCTCTGTACTCTCTCCCATTGTCTCTCCATCCCCCTGTGGGCTCTTTGTGCGCTCTCTCTCCCCATCCCCCTGTGCGCTCCCTCTCCCATTGTCTCTCTCCCCACCCCCCTGTGCGCTCTCTCTCCCCTTGTCTCTCTCCCCACCCCCCTGTGCGCTCTCTCTCCCATCCCCCTGTGCGCTCTCTCTCCCCATCCCCCTGTGTGCTCTCTCTCCCCATCCCCCTGTGCGCCCTCTCTCCCCATCCCCCTGTGCGCCCTCTCTCCCCATCCCCCTGTGCGCTCTCTCTCCCCATCCCCCTGTGCGCCCTCTCTCCCCATCCCCCTGTGCGCCCTCTCTCCCCATCCCCCTGTGCGCCCTCTCTCCCCATCCCCTGTGCACCCTCTCTCCCCATCCCCCTGTGCGCCCTCTCTCCCCATCCCCCTGTGCGCCCTCTCTCCCCATCCTCCTGTGCGCTCTCTCTCCCCATCCTTCTGTGCGCTCTCTCTCCCTATCCCCCTGTGCGCTCTCTCTCCCCATCCCCCTGTGCGCTCTCTCTCCCCATCCCCCTGTGCGCTCTCTCTCCCCACCCCCCTATGCGCTCTCTCTCCCCATCCCCCTGTGCTCTCTGTGTGCGCTGTCTCCCATTGTCTCTCTCCCCACACTCTTGTGCTCTCTCTCCCATTGTCTCTCTCCCCATCCCCCTGTGCGCTCACTCTTCCATCCCCCTGTGCACACTCTCTCCTGTTGTTTATCTCCCCATCCTCCTGTGCGCTTTCCCATTGTCTCTCTCCCCATCCTTCTGTGCACTGTCCCATTGTCTCTTTCTCTCCATCACCCTCTCCATCTCCAAGTACTTAGAGAGTAGCGAGTAGCCCGAATAGTAGCGAGTATACTCGCTCATCCCTAGCTGCAATCACTCCTCCTGCCTCCTTGACACAGCTCTGCTATATCACTGCCTTACAAACTGATATAGCAGAGCTGTGTACCGTATTGTGCACTATATGTGCACAGGGAATGGGAGAGACAATGTGAGAGAGAGCGCATGGGAGATAGAGAGATAGACCATGGCAGAGAGAGCACACAGGGGGATGGAGAGTGTATCTATAGATACACTGCGAAAGTATTCGTCCTCGCTATACTCTCAATGAGTACCGAGTACCGCTACCTACTCGTTGCGAGTATAGTGAGCACGAATAATAAGGTACTCGCTCATCCCTAATTGCAGCCTAATCTTATCAGGCTGCATTCACAGATTCCCTCCCTGTGTTTACTCACCCCCAGACCGCAGCTCCTCCTGTCAGCCTGGGGCTCCGGTAGCATCTGTCACAGCTCACACTGAGCAGACAGAAGCTGCCGTGAGCCGAAGTGCGGGGGAGGGAGACCGGGAGCTGCGGTTAGGGAGAGGGGGGCTGTGAGTTGAGGTGCAGGGGACCAGGGGCTGGGAGTTGCTGTCCGGGAGGAGCAGTGTTTGCAGCATCTTCACTGCCACTGCTGCCGGTAGGGGGAAAGTGAAGGTGAAACTCATAGCACAGCTATGGGCTCCACAAAAATGGCGCCGATCTCCTCCCAGCTGTGATGTGGACAGCCCAGGGGCATGTCCAGATCACAGCTACAGTGCAGGAGAAGGTCGGATGCCGACTGTTCTTATGTGCAGGCGCTGCAATATTTGAAGGGTGTAACTGTTGTTACACACCTGCAAATCCAAGATGGTAGCCCCCAGTGTCAGAATAAAAATAGAATTAATAAAAAAATGTAATTTAATTTTGTATTACAATAACTGATTACATAATCAGTTACTATTAATACAAAATGTACAATCACGGCACCTTCCCTTTAAAGTCTCCCAGAAAAGGGATTGGTAATTCCGAGTACATGACGTGCGGCAGCCACACAGTGGTTGAGGAACTAGGTGGGTGACTTAATTTATGTTGGACTCAGAAGGCTGGAAGCGTGGCAGAAAAACACACACCTGTGATAAAACCTATGTAGGGAAATGTGTTACCTCAAATTGTCATCTTCAAAGTACTGTTGTGTATATACTCGCTTATCATAAGTTACTTTTTCTGGTCATCATAATGGGAGACCCAGACAATGGGGTTTAGGGCTCCGCCCTCCGGAGGTCACACTAGGTACTACAAGTTTGTAGACACCGCCTCCTCCGCTTATAAACCCCCACCGTAGGAAACATCCTCAGTTTTAAACTTAGTGTGCTCGGAGGATCACGCTTTGCTTGCACTTCACTGCATTCTCACAGCTTACGTGATGGCGTATGAAGACAAGGTAAATGGTCCCGGTTGGGACCCTCGACAGTCTCCCCGCTCACCCTTTGTGGAACACGCTGGTGGAGGTACCGGAGGGCTTTTTAGCCTGGACACTTGCTGTTCTCCCGGTACGCTGTCGAGCTCCTTCCTTTCCATCCCTCCATGGAGGCTCTGGAGAGGGGGAGCCTGGAGCCTTGCACAGCTCCGCTCCGTCCGAGGCCTCCCTAAATGGTGCTTACAGACCGGACGGAGCCAGCCCAGTCCGAGGCCTCCCTAAATGGTGCTTACACTCCGGACTGGTGCTGTACCCCCGTCCGAGGCCTCCCTAAATGGTGCTTACAGACCGGACGGAGCCAGCCCAGTCCGAGGCCTCCCTAAATGGTGCTTACACTCCGGACTGGTGCTGTACCCCCGTCCGAGGCCTCCCTAAAGGTGCTTACAGACCGGACCGGCACTGAGGCACCTGGTGTGTCTCCTGTGTGCCTGGGGGTAGTGTCTGTCACTTGGTGTCATGACACTCAGACCGCGCGGTTACCCTCGGGTCCGCGGTTCTGTTGGTGTACCCTGTGCTGGGGTCACTCTGGCTGACCGCCCTGTGTGTCTCAGGGGCTGAGGCTGTAGACTGCTGATGTTTGTTTTGTGCATGCAGTCTGTGTGTGTATGTGCATTGTTACACACTCTTTTCCCGCGCTGCGGGCTCTGGCACCTCCATTACTGAGGCTGCCTGGAGGAGGAGGAAGCTGCTCTTACGGTGACATCACCGATGGGCGTGTTTTGTGTTCTCCCGTGTGTTCCTGGCCACGCCTATGACTTTACTGTCGGCGGCCATCTTCTCCCTCTCTTCCCGGCTGGGATCTGGCTGCAGCGTGTGTCTGCACTTTCCAGGGGAGACCGGAACTCGCGGAGGTCACACACGAACACCGCTTCCTCCTACCGCTTACGGCGGTCGGTAAGCCACCGGGATCTCCGGTTTGTTTGTTACAACTTGGCTTATTTCCCCCTACTGTGGCGATGTCCTCAGTAAGGAAGCATGCTGCTAAGACGGCAGATGGCACCATTACCTGCGCTACCTGCAACGGTTCACTGGTGGAGGGGTCCTGCAATAATTGCGGACGCCCAGAGACCCGGACAGTTACTGTTGGATCAGAATCTGCGGGTCTGTACCCTGAGGTTCGGGTGATCCCAGGGACATGGGAAGCACAGAATAAGATAAATGAATCTCTGCTGTCCCAGATGTCCTCCATGTCGCAATCCCTGGAGGCACTTCATAGGAGGCTGGAAAACCCAGCTACTCCTCCCAGTTACCCCCGGGTGCTTCTTACTTCTTCTGTGAGACCCCCTAAGCGAGCTCGTGAGGCCTCTCCAGAGCTCCAAGCTCTCTCTGAGGAGGAGCGTTCCTCTGATGGTGAGGAAGATGATGGGGGTTCTACTCTCGAGTGGTCCTTTCGCCCCAGCTCGCAGTCATCAGCGGCGTCCGCTCGCGCGGACCGTGGGGGCAAGCCCTCCACTCAGTGGCGCAACAAAAGTCGCCAAAAGAAGCCGGCAGGGGCTGCAGCTGCCACCCCTAAACCCGCTTCGGCATGACTCGCTCCTTCATCCTGTCTCCCCACAGGTGGGGGGCCGCCTGTCTCTTTTCCAGGACAGATGGCTTCTCCACGTCCAAGACCAGTGGGTCCGAGACGTAGTCTCAAAAGGCTACAGGATAGAGCTGACGTCACAGCCGGCACACCGATTCCATCGGTCTGTTCCATCCCTAGACAAAGCTCAGGCTTTTCATCTGGTGTTGGAGGGACTCCGCAGAGACGGAGTGGTGGTCCCAGTACCCACGGGAGAGAGGTTCAGGGGTTTTTACTCCAACCTCTTTATTGTCCCAAAGAAGGACGGCTCTTTTCGTCCGGTTCTGGACCTCAAGTTGTTCAACCGCCACGTGTTGGTCCGGAAGTTTCGTATGGAATCCCTGCGCTCCGTGATCGCGGCGGTGTCACAGGGAGACTTCCTGGCGTCCATAGATATCCGAGACGCCTACCTTCACGTGCCCATTGCACCGGCTCATCAGCGCTGGTTGAGATTCGCAGTGGGGGAAGAACACTTCCAATTTGTGGCACTGCCATTCGGGCTAGCCTCGGCACCGCGAGTGTTCACAAAGGTGATGGCCTCAATGATGGCTCTCCTGCATGTGCAGGGACACGCCGTCATTCCCTATTTGGACGACCTGCTGGTCAGGGCGCCATCGGAAGACCTTTGTCGGGTGAGCCTGGAGGTGACCATGAAGTCTCTGGAAACAGTTCGGGTGGCTTCTCAACATTCCAAAGTCGACCCTGGTTCCGACCCAGTCTTTGACATATCTGGGCATGGACTTCCACACGGACTCAGCCCTGGTGTCCCTACCTCAAGCCAAACAGCTTGCGATCCAATCAGGAGTGCAGAATGTTCTCCTGTCACCACAATCTTCCCTACGGGAGTTGATGAAGCTGGTGGGACGCATGGTAGCGGCGATAGAGGCGGTGCCTTTCGCACAGTTTCGCCTCCGTCCTCTCCAGTTGGAGATTCTTCGCCGATTGGACAAAAGGACGATTTCTCTGAATCGGCTGGTGACGCTGTCACAATCGACCAGGGACTCCCTACAGTGGTGGCTCCTGCCACATCATCTGTCACGGGGCCGGTCCTTTCTAAAACCGTCATGGTTAGTGGTGACCACCGACGCCAGTCTGAAGGGCTGGGGCGCGGTGTTCTTACACCACAGGGCTCAAGGCCTCTGGACCCAGGCGGAGTCGGCATTACAGATCAACGTGCTGGAGATCAAGGCGGTCTATCTGGCGCTCCTGGCGTTTCAGAAATTCCTGTCAGGACAACCCATTCGGGTTCAGTCCGACAATGCGACGGCCGTCGCCTACATAAATCATCAGGGAGGGACCAGAAGTGCTCAGGCCCTCGCCGAAGTCCACCGCATTCTAGCCTGGGTGGAGGAAAACGGCTGCCTGATCTCCGCAGTTCACATCCCAGGGGTCGAGAACTGGGAGGCCGACTACCTGAGCCGACAGGGGATGGACGCCGGAGAGTGGTCCCTGCATCCAGACGTCTTCCGGGACATCTGCAGCAAATGGGGCACTCCGGACGTGGATCTGATGGCCTCACGGTTGAATCATCAGGTACCCCAATACATGGCACGATCGTGGGATCCTCAGTCTCTGGGGGCGGATGCCCTGATCCTGAGTTGGTCCAGCTTCCAGCTGCCATATGTGTTCCCGCCTCTCGCTCTGATTCCCAGGGTTCTGTGGAAAATCAGGACAGAATGCAGAGTAGCCATTCTAGTGGCTCCAGATTGGCCCCGGAGGTCCTGGTACCCGGACCTCTGGCAACTGTCAGGCGGACACCGGTGGGCTCTTCCAGAACGCGCAGATCTACTCGCGCAAGGGCCATTCTTCCACCTCAATTCCAGGGCCCTCAGATTGACTGCATGGCTCTTGAGGCCTGGTTGCTGACATCCAGGGGCTTCTCTCCTACGGTGGTTGCCACGATGAATCGGGCAAGGAAACCTGTCTCCAGGAAGATATACCACAGAACGTGGAAAATCTTTTTCTCCTGGTGTGCCTCTGGTGGACGCTCACCGTGGCCCCTGTCCATCCCGACATTGTTGGCCTTCCTACAGTCGGGTTTGGAGTTGGGATTATCCCTTGGCTCTCTGAAAGGTCAAGTATCAGCACTTTCAGTGCTGTTTGACAGGCGCTTGGCGCTCCTCCCGAAGGTTCGTCAATTTCTGCAGGGGGTGTCTCGGGTGGTTCCGCCTTACAGACGACCTCTGGACCCTTGGGATCTCAACATGGTCCTGGCGGCACTGCAGAAACCGCCGTTTGAGCCACTGAGAGACATCTCTCTCTCTCGTCTGTCCCAGAAGGTGGTTTTTCTGGTGGCAATTACGTCTCTGAGAAGGGTCTCAGAATTGGCTGCACTTTCGTGCAAGTCACCCTTTCTGGTGGTTCACCAAGACAAGGTGGTGCTGCGCCCGCGGCCTGAATTCTTGCCGAAGGTGGTTTCAACTTTCCACCTAAACCAGGAGATTGTTCTCCCATCATTTTGCCCCGCTCCCGTTCATCAGGTTGAGCGCGACCTCCATACTTTGGATCTCGTGAGAGCTGTACGCATTTATGTGTCCAGGACCGCCTCCTTTAGGAGTTCGGATTCCTTATTTGTCCTCACGATGGGTCGCTGTAAGGGGTCCGCGGCTTCGAAGTCGACCTTGGCCAGATGGATCAAGGCTCCCATTCAGGAGGCATACCGGTCTTCTGGTTTGCCTCTCCCGGTTGGTTTGAAGGCACACTCTACTAGAGCTGTAGGTGCCTCATGGGCCTTGCGACATCGAGCATCTGCTCTACAGGTGTGTCAGGCGGCCACCTGGTCCAGCCTGCACACTTTCTCAAAGCACTATATGGTGCATGCCCATGCCTCTGCGGACGCAAGTTTGGGCAGGCGGGTCCTCCAGGCGGCGGTTGCCCACCTTTAAGGGGGACCGTGTATTATCCGTCTTGTTGAGGAACTCTTCCCGCCCTGGGGTATTGCTTTAGGACATCCCCATTGTCTGGGTCTCCCATTATGATGACCAGAAAAAAGAGAATTTTGTTTACGTACCGTAAATTCTTTTTTCTTTAATCATCAATGGGAGACCCAGCACCCACCCAGTTGTTCCGTTGCATGTTTGCATTTGATCTGTTCTCTGTTGAGACAGTGTTTTTCTCCGGGTTGTTCAAACCGTCTGTGCACGGTATTCTTCCCGATGTTTCGGGTGTGGTTCATTTTTCTCCTCGCAGCTTATGGACTAAACTGAGGATGTTTCCTACGGTGGGGGTTTATAAGCGGAGGAGGCGGTGTCTACAAACTTGTAGTACCTAGTGTGACCTCCGGAGGGCGGAGCCCTAAACCCCATTGTCTGGGTCTCCCATTGATGATTAAAGAAAAAAGAATTTACGGTACGTAAACAAAATTCTCTTTATGCCTCCTCCCCTGCATAGGAGATTAGACCATAATTAGAACATGTCCCTGTACGGTCAGACATGGCCATTAGACAGTACATAGTT
The DNA here is from genome assembly GCA_033576535.1 of Allobates femoralis. Taxonomy (NCBI): domain Eukaryota; kingdom Metazoa; phylum Chordata; class Amphibia; order Anura; family Aromobatidae; genus Allobates; species Allobates femoralis. The sequence continues at coordinate 431,761,849 of JARQOC010000001.1, forward strand.
GGTACACAGGTTATCTCAGCACAGGAACATTTTTTTTAACACAACCAGTTGTGGAACTCTTTAATATTCCAAGAACAATTCAATAAAATGTAATTTGTTCATTGGATAACCCTCTTAAAGGGAACCTGACCCCTAAAAATCAGCCCCAGACCATTTATACCTGTCCCTGCACCTCCAGGAATGCATTGTAGGCATCCTTTTGTGTAAAAAAAAAAAAGGTATTTG